>JAQHUG010000337.1:1077020-1089361 GCA_028555095.1 Dicrostonyx torquatus | reverse complement strand
ATTGTGGAGTTCAGCCAGAGCCACCGGGTTCACTCTAATGAACTTTGAACCTTAAGGAACCCCTGGTGAGACTGAGAACTGAAGTATGAAGTTTCATACTCCCAGGTCTTCACATTCAGCAATATTCCAACACGTAAGCACAGCAGACCTAAGGAACCCTAGGTGCATTCCACAGCACTGAGAACCAAGGCTGGAGATTTGGATAGGCCTAGTGTGGATCTGGGAGCCAGGAAAGACTCAGAGAGGCCCAGTCTTTGATGATTCTTAGAGTCTGGGTTGTACAAGAAGGCAGAAATTTATCGCCTGTTCAGTCCAGTGAACCCTCTATGGAACACCAATTGTTACTGTTGTCTCTGTCACCATTTGGTTCTATGTTTTCCGTTGTTTTGACTTTGTGTTTCGTCTTGTGTCTGGTCAGTTTTTGTGTGTTAGAACTTGGGGCAACTAAGATGAATGAACAACCAGATTGACCAGCCAGCAGTGTTCTAGGAGGGTCTGGGAGGTCCATGTGGAGACCCCGCAACTGAGGCTCCTTTAAGATGGGCACCACCCACATCTCACAGCCTCTTGCCTGGATCTAGATGGTGATGAGGCATTACTGTGTAACTTCACATCCCAGAGCACGAGGTGTGGCTCTGGTGCCATGAGGACATGGGATATGGCAGGCCTGTGCACGACAGGCTCTGTAGCCTCTTCCTGGGGTGGCTTTCCAATGGGGTGTCTAGCCCCCCAACACGAAATAACAGCACTGGAGTAAGGAAGGAACGCTTTGTCTGTCTGTTTTGTAATGTAGAAATGTGGCCGCTGCATGCTTGTTTGTGACTGGTCTCGCGATTGTGCGAGTTTACAGTGTTCTGTGCGTCTTGGCTAGAGCTCAGCTGTTACTGATGTAGCCAGCCCCCTGGGCTCCGAGTTTAGCCCTGGGCATTCTGGCCACTGGAACTAATGTAACAGTCATTCAAATATCATTTGGCTATGGATAATATTAGAGTTGCTTTATGCTGTTCTACTTTCTTGAAAAGATGGCTCTGAATTGGGTTATGGCTTGCCCTTTTTTCAGACCCAAGCATGCTTTTAAAGTTTTTATGTCTGGAGTCAAGAGCTGAGGAAGGGAAGAAAGAGCAAAGCAATGCAGCCAAATGGATTATTGGTTTTATTTAATTGTCTAAAACTATTATACAAACTTTCTATGGATAAAACTCTGTAATATCTGTAACAAAAAATTAACTTAAACTCATAACATGGGGTTGATAATTAAAAGTCTGTATATAGGTAATATTAAAGGACCCATGTGGCAACACAGGGCTTGCTACCATCTTTAGGCAGCCATGTAGTTAGTTGCCATATTTACTAGGATTAGAGAGGGCAGATGTCATGTGACTTCACTACCATCTTTGGACAGCCATGTGGCCGGCAGTCATCTTTGCTAGGGTTGGAGAAGATGGATGTCGTAGGGCTTCACAGACATCTTGATTAAGGGCAACCATATGATATGGACTGACCAAGGAGACAACAGGTATCCACAGAAACTTAAATTGGGACAGGATATATTTGTGATCCCTATACTGCTTAAAACAAGGTCTATATAAAGACAGGATTTAAAAGCAATGATTGTTTAGGAAGGTATTAAAACAGCATCTCCATGTATTCATATACAAGAATGTACCTTGCAGACAGCCTGACTAAGAATCACCCAGATGATATTGATTCTAGAGACACTAAACTGTTGCACTGTTGGACTTGATTTTGCCTTCTACAGATTATGGTTGGGCCCTGTATCTTCACTATTGAAATAAAAAAGAAGTACTTTATTTTGATATTGCAAAAGCACAGGGTTGAGAGATTTAAAACTTCTTTAAGGGGAAATTTTATTGTGTTACAGAAAGTTTAAATAAAAAATCTTGATATATTTTAAGATTTATTTATTTTATATATGAATACTCTACCTGCAATCACGACTTTATGCCAGAAGAGGGCATCAGAATTTACTATAGATGTGGTTGCTAGAAATTGAACTCAGGACCTCTGGAAAAGCAGCCAGTTCTTTAAACCACTGAGTCATCTCTCCACCGGCCAAATAAAGAACAGCTTTTAAGAATATTCAATTTTTTAAGACTATGAGACATTTTGAAGTTTATAAGGTATTTTATTATGTCTTTATTAATATGTGATCTTGATAAATACATAAATAAATAAATGTTAAAATTAGAGCCACAGCTAAACACTAGAGACTGAGGTATTCTTGTCTTATGATGTGACCTAAACAGTCTGGCAAAGAGTCTCCTAAAGACTATTACAGCTAATAGGGACTGATTTAAGAATGTATGTCTAACCTCCCTAGCTTTGATAACATTGCTAAACTGTCACTATTTTGGTAAATTGAGTCACATAAGAAACTGTTACATTCTGTAATGGTGTTCTATAAAAGAATCAAAATTATCCAGCCTCTTTGTGGACTGTGTTTTATGAGTTAAAAGTCTTATCTTAATGCAAAAGAGATTCAATTTAAAATTTGTTATTTTTATTAGAAACTGTTAAAGCTTTGAGATCTTCAGAACCATACTTACAGTCATGTTAAGTATTGATGTAATCAGTTGAGGAAAAAAAGCTTTATTTAGCCTCCTGTATATATCTTTAAGGTATAGCCTAAAGCAAATAACTAAAAACATTCAAAAGTTGTTTGGCCAGAAATACTTAATAGATAATGGTCCTCAAACTCATCAGAGATCTTCTGAATATGGCACTCAAGATGTTTAAATTTACTGCGACAGACAGAGACTCCCAGATCCTGTTAGTGATACCCAAGGTCTCCAGGAAGACAATGGGCACAACAGCGATGACTACTCCACCTGAATTGTCATAGCGCTGACCATTAGACAAGACTGCCCAATGACTCGCCTACCACCAAGACCAGATCCAAACTGTGGATAATCAGGACACTGGAAGGGTGATTGTTCACTTTATCTTGGCGAATTAAAATCAGTGCCCCAAGTTCCTCTTCCATAAAATATATAATCTAGAATATATCTCTTTCTGTAAACTAAAAATATCATGTAAACTTCATGGAGTTGAAGAAGTCATAAGACCTGGATCCACCTGTCCCAGGTCGAATGGACTCCACTTAAGAACAGCCTAAGTTTCTCCATCTATTTGTTCCTGAGGATGGGATCTCTCCTGGTCTTACCAATGACTAGGGCCATTGGCCTAAGATTTCCACATGTAAGGTTTTCTTTCAGTTTCTAAATTTTAACCTTTGTCCCTAGTCTATATTTGTCTCAGCATATTTTCACTTGTCTGACAGACTCCATCCAGGGAGCACCTGCAGACTGCAAACTGATGAGCTCTGGACTTGCTGAAAGCTGGCATGAGCCAGTCCCGTCGATGTGATTGCTCCCTCTCTCTTCAGCTGGATCAGCTAATCAGATGCTTCTGATAAGTCCTCCAATGTCCATCCTTTGACCAGTCTTTCAGCCTTTGTAGGCCCTGACAACAATGCCCTAGTTTCAGCTGGAAGTAGTTACAGAAGAGAATATTTTATCCGTCCCCCTCCCCCAAACAGGCTGAAAAGTTAAGTCAAATGAAACTTTCTGACAAAGGTAACAAAATGGCTACCTATAATGCCAATGACGTAACAGGAAAGTGGGCCCAGATTTATCAACTGGTAGATGCATTAACTAAAATAGTGCTGCAATATGATATGGTACTTGGCCTGCATTATATGACTTTAAAATGTTTCTATAAAACCATTTTGGGATTATCAACTGACCATACTCAGAAATATTATAAAAAGTAGACCTGAGATAAAATAGATGACTGGTGCCCTGTCCTTCTAGATAGCAACTAGGTCCAGGTTCCTTCTAGAAAGATGTCAGCAATCCCAGGGCCTTGGACCCTTCTGCTTACTGTTAACTCTTACATCACTGATATAATAACTAGATGATAATTCCTATCTGAGTGCCATTAAGCTCATGGTTATTAGATCCAAATATAAACAAGTAACCATCATAGAATCAAGAATTTGACCCAGGATACAACTCAAGTGGGGAATGTAAGACCTGAAGTTAACCCATAAGCCCCACTTGTCCAAGGATCAGGTTTTTTCCTGGGATGCTGGGAGTTGTAGTTCTTAGAAAATAATAGCCAAACCACATGAGAAAATGTGGTGGCCCTATAGGTTTGTTTGGTTTTTTTTCTTTTTTTTCTTTTCTTTTATTTTTTCCTTCAAAAATTTACACTTTCTCCGCTTATCCCAGTCCTCCCCCACTCTCCCACTACCCCTCCTCCCTCCCCCTGCTTCCTTAGGAGAGGGCAGGGTAGCCTGCCCTGTGGAAAGTCCAAGGCCCTCCCCTGTCCCAAGAAGGTGTGGGCTGGAGAGATGGCTCAGCCCTTAAAGGCTAGGCTCACAGCAAAAATATAGGTTTGTTTTTAAGAAGCCCTACAGCACTTGACTCTGGGTCACTCAGGTGGGAATTCCAGGGAGTGAATCTGGCTATAATTCATCTATCTGGCCAGTATTTAATATTTGATAAAGCTTGTTTAAAATTGTCTTAAAATGGTGGAAATGTTTTTTCTCTTGTGAATCTCAGGAATAACATTACCTTTTCAGCCATACACCTACAGCTTTTTATAATTTGTGTCTATAAAGAAGAAATAAAAGTAGTCTAGATGGCATTATCCAGGTAGCACAACGTAATTCTGGCAACTGGCATTTTAACATTATCATTTCACATTATCATTTTACTTAAAGCAAAACAAACAATCAGACAAAGAAGGTCAGAATAAATTTAAAACAGCCCCAATTTTGCTAAATTTCTTTCCCTGGAGTAGGTGTCAACACTGTCCCCTCATCTTAAGGTCTTAATGACAAAACAAAGTAGGTCCCAGCACACTTTGCCCTGTGGAAATAATACATCTATGAGCTTAAATACAGAGCATGAGTAAGAATTATTTACAGACAAATGGGTGATTCCCCAAAGCAGGTTTACTGGAAAGTCCTCAGCTTTGGAGGAAAGTCATAGATGATGGCTTCCCTAGTTCTCCCCAGTAACCCTCCAGCTCCTTAGGCAGCCAAGAGCAATTGGGGCAAAATTGCACACAAATTTAAGAGATTGGCCTGCAGCTTTGTGGCTTCTTCCCCCTTTAAATAACTGAGCCATTTAAGAATGTGATGAAGGCTCACAGAGCAGTGCAAGAATCCCTCCTGTTTCTGTTTTACTCTTCTGAAACACATCTCACTTTTCGACATTTGCTGGGGCTTCTTCTTGTGAGGAAAGGCTTCAGAAAACGATGAGGCAAACTGACACGTTGGACAATAAGAAGTTGGATTGGGAAAGAAAGAAGCTGTCTTCGGGGGCATGATTAGACTTTTGGGTTCAAGACTTGCTTGGACCAGAAAGGTCAAGAGGTACTACGCACACATCATAAAGTTTTCACACACCAGATTCTTGCATATTATATTCTGTCATCATGATACATTTTTTCATTAAATCACTTCTCAGGAAGTAATATTTGTAATTTACAATTTTGTCTTCAACTAGATTAAGAGAACAACCTAAATTAGATATTTACTAATGGATGCTGACTCACAGCATAAATGCTGGCAATAAATGTAAACAGGCATTTAAGATACATGTGAAATAATATTTCTTGAAAACAATGGCATAAATGCTGGCCTGGTGAACAAGGCTATCTTTGTTTAAGAGAGTTGAGGAGCTTCTGCTGATTCTATGCTGCTAGAAAGGATATGATGATTATGGATGTAAAGAATTGCCAAAAGAAGAAGAGTATATTTGGGGAAGGTGTGTGTGTGTGTGTGTGGCCTGGTGAACAAGGCTATCTTTGTTTAAGAGAGTTGAGGAGCTTCTGCTGATTCTATGCTGCTAGAAAGGATATGATGATTATGGATGTAAAGAATTGCCAAAAGAAGAAGAGTATATTTGGGGAAGGTGTGTGTGTGTGTGTGTGTGTGTGTGTGTGTGTGTGTGTGTGTGTGTGTACCTGCAGTGCTTATTTAAGAAGGGTTCCTTCTACGTCTATGGCTGCTGACTGTTGAGAAGGTGCTCACAGGAGAATGTAGGGATTCTCAGGTCTTGGGGGTGGAGGAAAAATACAGACTTGCATATCTGGATCTTCTGTGGGAGGCATAAGGGAAAGTTCTACACAGTGAGGAGTTACACATAATCACAAACACTTTCATCAGCCACTTTCCAGCACTGTTGATTTACGAACGGAACTTGGAGTTTGTCAACCTGAGCATGTTAGTATTTGGCAGGCTCATGTGACTGATGGTTCTGGTCTCCCTTTGCCGTAAAGGTGAGTCCAACCATTCTGGAATGTGAAAGAACATGCTAGGACTCATATGTGAGCAGATACCTTGTCTATATAATGAACCAGAATAATCCATATCCTAACAAGTGCTTTTAAACATTTTCTCTTTAATATGTTAGTTCCCAGAAAATGTAACAAATATTCGTAGAGCCAGTGAAGCCAATGAAGCCGTGAGGAATGGAAACCTAACCAAAAGAAAATCTTTAGTTACATCACTGGAAGGTTTTACCTGAATAATGATGGCGCAACCTCCCAAATGTAAAAGGGGAGGATTCTAAATCTTAATTTAAAAGATGACAGTACCAAAGATCTCTGGTTAAAGACCCTTTAATACATACCCAGTGGATAGTAACAGCTATAGTTTAATCTCTAAAGAGAGGGAAAGATAATTTCACAGCAGACAGTGCATGGACACTTATGCGACTAGAATTTTGCTATTTATGCTCTATAATGATTTCCAGACACTTATCTAAAAAAATCAAATATTATAAACAAACAAATATCATCTTTTTTAGAGTATGCCAATCCTAGGGGATATGTAATTCTGAAAAAGACGTAAAGAGTCTAGGAACCATGACTTTGTAAAAGGGAGTATATACATATGGACATCTGTCATAGCTCGCAGGGGTTTGATAGACATGGATTGGTTCTTTCAGCTATGTATTTTGGAGTAGTAAACATCCATACTTTAAGTTTCTGTAAATGAAAGGCTATACTTGACCATAAAAGGTATTTTATGGGTTTTTTTTGCTGTTCTCATAACTAATAATTACAAACAATTGCCCCTAGAGTGATAGAAATTTGTCTAGTATTATGTCGCAGTGAAGCAGGGCAGATGGTAACTCAGCTGACCATCAGCTGAAAGAGACAAATCAGGACACACGCAATAATAGAAGCCAGGACACACATCCAATATAAGACACAAAAACATTTGCTCCTATATAAAACAATTTTTAAAAATAGATACAATTTTATAGGAAAAAAACATGTATCAGGGTGTATAACATTCCATTTAACAGCTTCTCTGACCTGGGATTTTAGGGTTCGTAGTGATCCTTCATAGTTCTGAGTCATTGCTAAATTGTGTTTCCTTAGACTGTCCAAGTAACCCTGCCTGCTTCAAGAACAACTTTAAATTTGCTTTTTGTGAATGTTATCTGAAAAAACAAATCAGAAAATATTCAAAGAGGACGTGGAATCCAAGTAAAGCTGCTGTGCTGAGCTAAGAGTGAATGTCCGCTCTGCAAAATGCCAGGCGGTGGTGGCGCACACCTTTAATCCCTCGGGAGGCAGAGGCAGGCGGATCTTTGTGAGTTCGAGGCCAGCCTGGTCTACAAGAGCTAGTTCCAGGACAGGCTCCAAAGCCACAGAGAAACCCTGTCTCGAAAAACCAATATATATATAAATTAGTTATATATACTAATAACTAAGTTTACAGAATGCAAACATCTCCTGGAGAAGAGACCGCCTCAGGGGAGGGTCTGATGACCCTTCCCATCCCTCCTATGAAGGGCTGTCCATAGTCCACAGGCCGGGGTGATGTACTCTTGCAAGAAAGCCTAGCTGATTTCACGAAGTTGACCCCAGTGTGCACTGGGATATAAAGCTTGCTCAACACAAATATAGCTCAATCACTAGTATGTGATTGTAAATAATTTGCATTTGTGTGGGGAGAGAGACGAAGATTCTTATTCCATCACTCTTTATAAAGAACAATCCTGTACCTTGGCTTCTCCCCCAACATAGCCAAAAGTCAACAAAATTTAAAGTATGTCTCATGCCAAACAGTAACTCAATGCAAAGTTGAGTGAAGAACTGCTCTACTGAAGAGAGTCTCAGAAAATGAGCACACTCCACTGGAGTTGTTTATCATAGTGTCAGTCATATGCATATTTATCACTATCAGATTCATCAGTTTACAAAACCCAAACAGTCTATAAGTGAAACAGACTGGAACATTTCCGTTATTAACAGCAACAAGAAAACATAAATATAACCTCCTCTGCCACCCAGGGTGTGCTTAGAAAGATTTGTAATGCATTTTTATTATTGTATTCACAGAAAATATTCAAAAGGAAATTTAAAGCAAAAAGTAAAGATTTGATTTATTTCTGTTCTTTTTCAACATTACTTCTGACGCGGCCTTGAAATAATGGTAACACTTTATTTTAGTCAATAAAACCAATATCCTTTATTTTTTAAAGGGATGAACTATAAAAATTAAAAATGCACAATCATAATGTATTGGCTGGGATTCCTGCATTACAAAATTGTTTGTGTTCATAACATAAAAACAAGTTAAAGTCAGGGTACAAGAATGACTTGGCCCGGGAGTGTTGTTATCTTTGTGTTGTCTATGTTGAGGACCTCTAGAAAAACAGATTGGCGCAGCCAAAAATCATTTCAAAGAGGAATCAAAGTTTACAACATTGTCTTTAAGGTTTTTCTAAATGCATGGAAATTGGTTTGGTACTATTTATTTCCTGAAGCTATAGTAATACATTTTGATATCCTGTTTTAGATACAGCGAGATGACTACTAGGCCATTCAGAATTCTGTCCCAGCTCTTCTCTCATTTTTTTTTGGCATATAAATAAATTACTCTTTTCTCTAAGCCTTAGATTCCTTATCAACAAACTAAGAAACAAATGCTCTTAGTTTTCAACTGTAGCTTCACCTGGTCCTCTTGGGCTCCTTAAGGGGGATATGGGTAGCTTGTGGGTTTAGCCCTTCTCCGATGTTTGATCCCACTCGGGCTATCTGTATCAGGTGATAGCAAATCTCAGACTGATTTCCGTCATCCTTTGGAACACCCCGATCCTCGGCAGTCAGGAATGACATTTATCTCAAAGTAACCTCTTAAACTTTCCTTGGATGTTTTCACACAGATCGAACATTTGTGATCTATTCTGAAAGATGAGGTTTCTGATAGCTGAAACAGGTGGTGAACTCTGAAATTGTGATATTGAGCTGTTAGCCTACTGGGCTTTCCAGATTCTCATAGACCATCTAGGCAAGTTTTCAGGAATCTACTCACCCCCTGATCAAAGTAATTGAGACGTTCCTCATTCTATCAATATGAAATTGCTATTGGATATTTCTTTAATAATAAATGAATAATTAATAAACTCCTGAGTGAAAAATCACACAGAGAACTATATAACATTGCTACTGATCAGGAAAATTACTGATTTTATTTTCAAGTTAATCAATCAACATTAGGGTAGGTATACTTCCTTAAAATACTTGCATTGTTTACTAAATGTCTTTGGACTACAAAACTAATATATTGATATTATGTCTATGATAAAACATTTTAAAGAAGATTAAAGGTAACTAAAAGTTATAGTATACGCTGTCAGATATTTGAATGAAAGCATTCAATACATATCTAAGTGTGTCTAGTGAGCTTTGTGGTTTTCTGTATATGTTAACAAATGAGAAAAGCTCCTGATATTTTGGACCCCATATTGAAAACTAGTGTTCTAACGATGTGACCTCAATAAAGTATAAGAACGAAAAAATAGCTAACCTTTTGTTGTTTGTTGACAGTGATGGTATTGATTGCCTTAGTTTGCTTTCTGTTGCTATGATAAAACATTGTGAACAAAAGCAAGTTGGGGAGGAACTGGCTTATTCGTCTCCCATGTCTGTGCCGTGGTACATATACTTGTTAATGTCTGCTTGGTAAATTGGGATTTTAGGACAATTGGAAAGGTTTTTTTTTCTTTTTTCCTGTAAAGAGTTCAATTTCCCTGATTCAACCTGAGATTATATGATTACCCTTCATTATATTCTAGGATCGCATAGATTTAACCTGTACCAATATGCTATTTACCATTATAGAAAATGATAACGTGTGTGTGTGTTTAACTGTATATGCCACAATACTTTCATATCAAACCCAATGAAAACTGAATGTTTTTAGAGATAGTGTTATGAAATATGTATCCTAAATCAATGAAACATAAAAAGTTGTGCAAATTGTCTAAAAGGTCTGAAAAAGAACATTCAATATCATTGCCTTAATTACTGTTCAATTGCCAAGAAGTGACACTACAACCAAGGCAACTCGTTCAAAACAAAGCATTTTCCTGGGGGCTGGCTTACAGTTTCACAGGGTTAGTCCAGGACCATCATGTCAAGAAGCAGGCAAACATGGTGCTGAGCCCTTTATATATGATCTCTAGGCAGTGGGTAGAGAGAGATTCTGGCCCTGGAGGATGAATTTGAAACCTCAAAAACCATTCAGAGTGACCAACTTCCTCCAACAAGACTACACTGTCTCTATAAAGTTTACACTTTCTTTCTGATCCTTTTCAAGCAGTTCTGCTCTCTGGTGATGAAGCATTCAAATACATGAGCCTTATGGGGTCATTTTCATTGTAATAGTGACTGCAGTCACTAATCATCAGGGAATTACAGCTGAAGCCACAAGGAGATATCCCCTGTCATGTGTTGTTCAGAATATGGAAGAGAGAATTTTTGTTTGCTGCAGGTAGGATTGGAGAATAGTGTATTCACAATGGAGAATAGCCTGGAAGTTGCTTAAAGGATAGAACCACTGTAGAGTACAGCAGTCCCACTTCTGCATATTCAATCAAAGGAAATGAGGTTGCTCTGCTAAAAAGACTCTTGTGTTCTCACATTCATTGCATCATTACTTCCAACAGTTCAGCGATAGCATCAACAAGTGAACAGGCAAAGATAATGGGATACATTATGTGCACTATCCATCCTTAAACAGGAGGGGAAGTCTGCCACTTGCAAAAGCATAGATGAACTGGGGGTACACTATGCTAAGTGATGTAAGCCAAGCATAGGAAGATAGTTTTTCTTATGTGTGTAGCCTAAACAATGTTGGGATTATACAAACAAGACTAGAATAGAGGTTGCAATTAATGTTTATACTGGGATTAATGAGGAGGTGTTCGGCAAAGTCTACAACATTTTATCAGACAGGCGTAGTAAGTTTGGGGGATTTATTTTATATGTGAACTATTAATGTCTTATACAGTTAAGAATTGCTGGGTGTAGATCATGAACATGCTTGCCACACACAAAAAATAATGAGCATGTAATATGATCTGTTAATTAGTCAGGGTAATCATTTGTAGCATAACATATATCAAAGTATCATACAGTAAGCAATAAGTATACTTATTTTATTTGCTCATCTTATCTTAGCAAAAATGAAATAACAGCAACAAAAAGTTTTATTTCTTTACCATCTTTCAAAGTAGAACGTGAGATGAAGAAAGACTATTTGTGTGTGTTATTTCTCAGTGTGACCCTTTCCAGTGGCTAGAACATTACTTCTTAGATATTTAGTGGATGGTTGATAAATTAATAAAGGTCTTCTTCTTCTTCTTCTTCTTCTCCTTCTCCTTCTCCTTCTCCTTCTCCTTCTTCTTCTTCTTCTTCTTCTTCTTCTTCTTCTTCTTCTTCTTCTTCTATTCTTTCCACTCTATTTTTGAGATATGATGATTCTCAATAATTGAATCATCTAGAAAAAATTATAGAATCAACCACTAGGAACAGGGAGCTTTAAAAACATACCAATGCCTTTAGCCTATCCCAACTAACTAAATTAATTTCTTAAAGAAATCAAAGATAAATACAGTTGTTATCCAGTCTACTCTCAAATGCACTGAGAAGTTCAGAATTGCCCGTCCATGTGACTCTCTTAAGAGCCTACACACATCAGTACCTTGTATCTCAGAAAGTCAGCATCTCCTTCATATAGAATTGTTTCCTTACTTGCTCAATGAGAATCAGGTTTGCAAAGGAAATCATTGATATTCCCCTAAGGAATAATAATCCTGCATACTTTCACAATATCAAAATGAACTGTATCATTTGATCCTCAGTCAGCTGAAGAAGATAATAAAACACAGTTGTCTAAAATTGGAAAGAATCTGAATCTTGAGGGTTGGCTTAAGGGGAAAGGGGTGGCTGTGTAGACCTTTTCTTCACAGTATTATAGTTTAAGAAAAAAATAAGCTATTCTAGGT
>JAQHUG010000337.1:1029953-1042231 GCA_028555095.1 Dicrostonyx torquatus | reverse complement strand
GAATAAATAATCCAATAAAAATATGGAGTACAGACCTAAACAGAGAACTCTCAACAGAGGAATCTAAAATGGCTGAAAGACACTTAAGGAAATGCTCAACATCCTTAGGCATCAGAGAAATGTAAATTAAAACAACTCTGAGATTCCATCTTACACTTGTAAGAATGGCCAAGATCAAAAACACTGATGACAACTTATGCTGGAGAGGTTGTGGAGTAAAGGGAACACTTCTGCATTGCTGGTAGGAATGCAAGCTGGTACAGCTGCTTTGGATATCAGTACGGTGATTGCTCAGAAAATTAGGAAACAACCTTCCTTAAGACTGAGTAATAACACTTTTGGGTAGATACCCAAAGGATGCTCAAACATACCACAAGGACATGTGCTCAACTATGTTCATAGCAGTATTGTTTGTCATAGCCAGAACCTGGAAACAACCTAAATTCCCCTTAGCCAAAAAATGGATAAGGAAAATGTGGTATACTTACACAGTGGAGTACTATACAGTAGAAAAAAAAATAATGACATCTTGAAATTTGTAGGCAAATGCATGGAACTAGAAAACATCATATTGAGTGAGGTAACCCAGACCCAGAAAGACAATTATATGTACTCACTCATAAGTGGTTCTTAAACATAAAGCAAAGAAAACCAGTTTACAAATCACAATCCCAGAGAATCTAGACAACGATGAGGATCTTAGAGAGACATATATGGATCTAATCTGGATGGGAATTAGAAAAAGACAAGATCTCCTGAATAAATTGGGAGCATGGGGACCATGGGAGAGGACTGAAGGGGAGGGGAGAAGAAGGGAGGGGAGTAGAGAAAAAGGTAGAGCTCAATAAAATCAATAAAGAAAAAAAGAATTGCTGTGGTGTCTCTTCATAGCAATAAAACTCTAAGACACTTACACATAGAGTTCAGGAAAAAGACAGAAAATCCCTCACTATACTCAGAAGAATAAGATACTGGGATAGGTTTTATATAAGATTCATTAGTTGTAATATGACAGAAATCTATAATAGAAAGCAAATTAAAATTTAATATTAAGAAGCTCCACCTAAATGCATTTTAACTCAAGCAAAGTCCAGTTCCTTTTATATTCTACCTCCTCCTTTATTTTTCTTTTGGTGGAGGGTGCTGGAGACTGAACTCAAGGTCTCTTACTTGCCAGGTGACTCAGCTTTCATTATTAAGCGTAATTAAGATTCTGCATTCATATGAAGGAAGAGGTCGGAAGGAAAGATGGGTGACTTTCTAGAAATACTTGGAGTGGGTTAGATGGGTCCCAGTTCACTCTGTGGGGTCTCCCTGAGAAGGCATAGAGAAGTTTCTACAAAGAAAGGTACATGGGATAGTGCACGCTCCCTGGATGTAGAGAGCCTTGTTCTCTCTGTGATGTGGGAAAATGGATACTCAAAAGACCATACCACATGGATCTATGTCTGCCAGAGGTCTTCTTGATTCCAAATTTCAGGTTGTTAAAAATGTCTGGTTTGTTACCTTCTAAGTGTTTCAAAGGCCATGCTCCATTACTTCACCAAGCTCCCACCCCTTTCTCATTCCATTTAAGTCTGAATGTCAAAGTCAACAGAGCCGAGGTTTGTCTGAAGGTAGTATTCCCAGTGTGTCCAGTCCCATACGTCCAATCATATACCTCTTCCTCTCCTTCTTCCTGGTACTGCTCATCAACATTATCCTCCTGCTGGTCTGGATTCCCCGCCATCTGTGGAAAAAAAAAAGGAGAGGCTCATGATACTGTACCTTGGAGAAGCATGTCACAGGATGCTGGGTCAACGAATGAGCACGTTGCCATGAAAAGTAGATTCGCAAATGCATCAGTAACCAGACAATGCTGAATGTTCACATCTTCAAAGGAGTATGTGCCATCTCTCACCGCACTCGTGGGGTACAGGCATATCATGTGCTGATGTGGCACACTGTCTCTCAACCCACACTAACTACCTGCTTTTGCCGCAAATTAGGCATTCACTATGATGCTCGGGCGGAACCCGCTCTTCACAACGGGCATCATCTTACCACCAAGTGCTCATCCATCTCCGCATTCTCTCGCTTGGGCTCCCTTGGCCTCTGCTCTTCACTTTCCTCTGGCAAGTTTTCTTCTCTCACTTGCTCAGCTTCCTCAAATTCATCTTCCCCTTGGTTGTTAGGGTCGTCCGCTGGGTTCATATCCTCCACAGCTGCCGTCTGGGAAAGGTTCACAAAACGCACAGATTTCATTGGAAACGTCAACACATGGGCAGAGAAGGAGACTGTACTTCATGTGGGGACGCACAGATACGATGAGCCTGTTCCACCTTGTCTGCAGGTCAGAGAGTTTGAGCTTGAAGCTCTTTCGAAGTTCTTGACAAAAGGTGTGGCCACAAATCCTGACCTAGGGCGTGATGACTTGGGGTTTTGGACGTTAAGATGACCCATAGAGGTGGATCTGCTCCACTCTGAGCAAAGGTCAGAGAATTCAAGCCTATTTCTGCTCCTTCATTTTAAAATAGGAGGTGTGACATAGAGAGTGGCTGCCTACAGGATACTCGGTCTATGGTATATTCACTGCATATCCTGCCCAAAACATCCAATGTTTTACTCAGGAAATAATGGCTTGATGTCTCACGTATTGAAGCAAGCAACTGTTCTGGTTGCTCTTTGTGTCATGGTAAAGCAGTCTTTTGCCTTCTTTCCCCCTTTTTGTGTTGGGGTATAAAAGTGTACGGGAATTAAACATGAACAAATTCAGTACTCAGTACATACTGAGTTGCGCTCCCAGTACTATCCCATGTCTCTGGATTTCTTTCTCATCTCTGTTCCTCCTGTCTAACACTTCTAATCCACATGCCTCTATCCTGGAACATACGAATATGTTATGGCTAGGCTGCGACAAAAGTCACCCCAAAACGTGACTTACAACCACGCCACTGGACTGCTCAAGTCAAACTTTTCCCAAGACTTGCAAAGTATTAAACATCTCAATGTCCAAGATAGAACTCTTGCTTTGTCAGAAGGAGGAATCAGATCCATAGAGGAGGTGCAAATAGCATTTCATTTGTGCGAGTGGCTCCTCAACGCTCTAGTAGTAAGTAATGAAAGCTTCACTACATAGCCACCAGTGCCCATGCAAGTCAGAGGGCTAACTGGAGGAAAAAGAGTTCAGTAATGATCAAGACAGGAAAGAGAGTTAGGAGGACAAATAATAACTCCTTTTACTGCTTCGTTGAGTTGAGTTTCACCCAAACTTCCCTTTGCAAGAAATCTGTGGGTGTGAAGTCTATGTGGTTGTTGCCTGTGTACAAGTGCATGCATTTGCACCTATATGTACCTGCCCAGGAGTGCACATGAACGTGGAGACCAGATGTTAATTACAGGGGTCACTCCTCAGGAGCAGTTCACATTCTATTTTTAGATAGGCTATCTTACAGTGAGACATGGGACCCATCTATTAAGCTAGACTGGCTCATTATGGAGCCTGGGCATTCAGGTTCCAGCTCCCCAAAACTAGCATTATAAGATGCACTGTCACACTTGTCTTTTTATGTGGGTGCCGGAGAGGAAGCAGCCAGCACTTTACAAACCGGGGTTTCTCCACAGCCCCCTGCAAGAAAATTTTAACATGTAAATAGTTAAAAAGTGGCTGATGGGAAAGTCCATACTGGTAGGACCAAGAGGAAAACCTAACAAAGAGACAGAGCAGACAAAGAACACCACAATAAATGATCTATTTGAGGCATGCAAAATTTCTTTATCAACTAGGGCCACCACGAAGCAGAGTAACACTGCTGTAGAAAGGGATAGGAGAAATCAGACAATGCACCATCAAAGGTATTTCCAAGGCAGCTCTGAGAAATTGTGTCCCACAAATGCCTTTCAAATGAATTGACATTGCAATTACTGCACTTATCCATTTAAGCCCCTCGCACACCTGTTAAATAACACTCATCTTCACAGTCATCCCGAGATGGGCATCCCCAATCCTTTGGTAAGCCAGAGGACACGTACTGAAGAGGGAACTGCTCTCCATGAGATGCTGAAGCCACAGATGGGGCTCAGGCTCTCTCAACGCTGTGCCAACCAGGGGCTCTTTCTGCAGTTTTCCGAGCTACTTAAGCATGGTCAAGAGCTCCCTGCAGGGTCTGATGGTTTATTATTGCACAGCCCTGGCGGGAAGCTTCAAGTGCAAATGATACTGCTCTCGATATAAATGAGAACTCATCACCATCACACCCAATTCCAATTACTTTGTAATCTCTTGCCTTATAGGCTTTCTTGAATGAATTATTGGCCATTTGTGTGGGGGATAAAAAAGAAACTGTAACCTACTCCCCACAGAAAAACAACACTAAGTAACTCCTTTATTAAAAAAAAAGTTCATAATAGAAACACAAATTCTATTCCCAACTCCAACCAAACAATAGTTGAGAGAGTTGGGGTGGGGGTTGATGTTACATCAAATACAGTAATGAACACAGAATGGGACAAGAGGTGGACGCCCAATGTCTAGTTAGAAGAAGACATGTTAAAAGGCCTATCTTTTCCAGTGCATTGGCTGCAATAAACAAAAAGCTGTCAGGAGAGTCAAGGATCAGATGCCACCAGCCAGGAGTCCCACAGCAGATCCTAAACACAAGTGTCTGTCATACTGAACCCTTCCCCACTGGTGGCCTTCGTCTCCTCTTACACACTTGCAGGCTTTTGTGCTCTGGCTTTCTTGCTCTCGAGGGATATTTTCTCATTCCCTCATGTCTTTCTGCTTCAATTATGGAAGAAGTTCAGAGCTAGGTTTCCAGCTGCATATTTTTCCAAATGCTATCGCAGAGAGGGAAAGAGAAGGTATTCCGTCCCATCTTAGCGCCAGGTAAGTAGAAATGCCATCTGCATCAGAGGGCTCCAAGCAATGACCAGAATGACTTTGGCACTGATAACCATGAAGGACCTGGCTCTTCCTTCCAGTTCCGTGGATCAATTTGGACAGAACTCATAAAACATCAGGGACTGAATGTTACCCCAATGTGAGCATTGATTTATTAACAGTCTATATGTAATAAGACAGGTAACATAGACTGCAAGCATCGTGTACACAAAACACAAGGTTGGATTCATTCCACAATTGCTTGCATTGCTCCTGATTAGGGTTGAGGACCTAGACTGCCCAAGGTGAAGGGTGAGGGTCTTGTTCTCAGTCCATACAAAGGCATCTACATAATTACATTCTGAACTGTGTAGCCTGCCCTGGCACCTAGTCACCTCTTTTCAAAGCTGAAGCTGTACATCCTTACTCATTGTTACTAAGATGGTAACTAGACAGCTGGGTAGGAACCAGGTCACATGACACATGCCAACAGACCACACAACATGCTCAGCAAACATGAAGTCCTTTCTCTAATGTCTACGCTGGCTTGCCCCTCCTTGCAGTCTTTGAGAGCCACTGTGTTTTGCAAATGCCTTTCAGTTTTGCCCTTCTAGGTTTAAGCTTGATCACCCTATAAGATGGCAAAGTGAATTTCTTTTAAATCCCTAGAGCAACCTCCAGTCCAGCTCCTCACACCCTCACAGGAGGAAGCAGAGCTTGGAGAAACCAGAATTGCTAAGAACTCAGGCCTGCTTTCTCGAGTGGAAGAAAGAAAGATACCTGGTCACTTGGAAAGCTGGAGCGAAAGTGGTCAAACCACCTGGCAATCCTTTGCTATTCCTTTAGGAGCCAGCCTTCATCTGAATTTCTCCCAAATCTCAAGAACTGTTTAGGGTAATGATATGTTCTGTCTCTTTAAGAGACAAGCCATGCCCACTCCCTCCCTCAACCCCCACTGCTGAGGCAGGCAGATCATCCTTCCTGCTTGCAGCCTGAGTCTCTTCCTTTTCCATTTCCCTCTTTGAGGCAGCTCCATCTCTCCCTTCTCCCCACCCTCTGTCTCTCTCTGTCCCTCTCTGCTCTTCTCCTTCTCCCCCTTCCCTTCCATAACCCACTAAATAAATATCCAGCCTCACTCTGCATGGCATGCCTATCCATCAGTCTCTTGCCCACCACATGGTTCCCTGCCCCGGACCAGCCGCCGTTGGAGACCTGTGGCCTGGTCTTGTGGCATGCCCATCAGTCTGTCTTTCTTCGTGGTCTCGTGCTCTGTCCCTGGCTGGGACTGACTGCTCTTGGGACCCCCTACCTGCTGCCTGCTCCTACTCAGGGACCTGCAGTGTGGTCTCATGATCCGCTGCCCACTGCCTGCCACCACATGGGCTGCTCTCAGGACCGTTCTTCGCTGCCTGCTGCCACATGGCCCACTGCCATTGCTTGGGGACCTGCAGTGTTTCTGCCGTTGCAGGCACCGGGAATCCACAGCATTTTTATTTAATCCATTCCATTTAGGTCCTAACGCTGGGTTTAGTCTCTCGGTGAATAGAACTCATCCTTAGGAAGCCCCATGTACTTTGCATCCTCCATCAATAGAATTCATACTTCTGCTTCTTCCTCTCTAGGTCCAAGCCTTGGGAGCACTGTTTGCCAGTAAACAAAACTCATTCTTATGATAAAGGTCTTGGGAACTTTGCTATAGTGGTGTATTTTGAAAGGGAATTTCTATGTGGCCATCCCTGTAGTTTTATTATAAGAAGTGTCACATGGAGATTTTTGCTCCAAAGTTCTACTGTGTTTAAAAGTGTGAGAAAAATCAACACAGAATCATACTCTCGGAATGTTTTGATGCAGAGGCTGAGCAAATCCAGCTGTTCTGACTTTTATTCTCATCCCTTGGCTGCTCATACCTCTGCTGGCTGTGATTCCTGGAGGGGTCCCCGCAACATCCTACCTCATGATTTGCAGTTAGACACTTGTGTTTTTTTCCCCACACAGTTATGTAAGATGTCCATTTCTATCGGGTGAGAAAACACATCTGGAAACAGAAGCCTGAGTCGGATGCGTTCACATTTTCTTCCTGCCTGCCTGGTGAGTTACTAACCCTGGGGACCAGCAGAGGGAACTTACATCTGCCTCAGCTTCTGGGTCAGCTTCTTGGGGTCCTGGTTCCTGAGGTTCCTGTCTGTTGCCTGGATCTCCTTCCGCATCATCTTGGTGTTGGTTATCTCTTTCATAGGCTAGCAAAGCAAAGGAAACATAATCAGACCTACAGTGCCTTCCCTGGAGACTACACCACTCTATCTCACCTCCACATTGGGTGGTGGGGTGGCATGTCTGGATTTTTGGTTTTCTTTTTTTGTTTTCTAAGCAGTTCAAATCTTTTTTTCCGGGCTGCATGTCAAAGGGATGGATGAGTGTGTCATTCTACTCTTCTTGAGGGATGTTTATAGCAGAGGCTGGTGTTTCCCCGCCAGATATGAAAGCAACAGTCAAAAACTTCCATAGTAAAAGAAATTCTACACGATTAAATTCTTGGTTGATGTCAGAAAGAGTTTTCCAAGATTAGGACATTTAAAAATGGACAACAACAACTGGGAACTGAGAAGCACACAGATCGCTGCCAGAAAAAACATCCTGTGTTTATATTAACATAAGAGTTTAGTTGATATCCATGGCAGGGTGGTGCAGGAGGACGTACTCAGATTCACAGACTTATAAGTGCACACAAAAAATTGTAAATCATTTAGAAGCTAGACAGAAGAGGGGGGGTTAAGTGTATAGAGAGTTATTGAGTCTGTACATAATAAAGAAACAGGGGAGCCTGCGGGCAGCTGCAAGTGCACAGGGGGACTTATTAAACAAGAAGGGAGCAAGCAGCTCTTAGTCTTATGAATAACAAATGAAAGAAGCTAACGTGACCCATGGGGACATAAAGGCAACAATTTCTTGACTCTGAGGGTCACAAAACACCACAAGAGGCTGCTGAGTGAATGCATGCCTTTGCTTTTCTTTTGACACTCTCTAGAAAATCAAACATTTGTAGGAGTCAGAGGGACCAAGCAGAGTTAACTTCGGCGCTGTGTCCACGGGAAGCAGCATTTGACAAATATCATGCTAGATGTTTGTCATAAATTTAAGCAAGGGTGGAAAATTTCCAAGCTCAGTAGAAAGTCCAGAAATGTCCTAAAGAATAGCAATCGTATGATTGTTTGTCAGAAACAGCTATTAAGTACACAATGAGATTCAACAGAAGGGATCAGGCTGAAGAAAAAAAAAAAAAAAAACAAAACAGGCTCCACCAGTTTTCAGAGCACTAAATCTTTTTGCCAGCCCTCGGACTTCATATGACAACAGCATAAGCATGAGTCACAGCTGCCCTGTGCATTCACTCAGGTGTGCACTCTGCCTGTGGATGCTGCACCCTGTGTTTGTTGACACGGTGGGACATGACCGCGTCATCTGACTGACAGGTCACCCTCGAATGAGCCTCACCTCCTCCCTCTTCTTCGTGGATTCCCTGCTCCTCAGCTCTCTGCACGATGTCATTCTCCACAGCATTGTAATTAACTTGCTGCCTGCCAGGGACATAAATTCAGAAAGTGATAATTAACAGGCACAGCTTGGAAAAGGTCATTTATCTTTCCAGACAGGAGTAAGTAAGGAGTTTTCAACTTTAAACATAAGCCATAACTTGTTCCTGAGATTTAGATACACAATAAAATGTAATAGTGATACCAGATATGTTTTCAAAGCATACTTTAGGAGAAAATAAAGTTAGAACTAAGCCTGCTAGTCTACCTTGAGATCTATTCCACTGATTTATTTGCTTGTTTATTATTTCGTGTGTGTGATGTGTGTGCATGTCAGTTTTGTGAGACATGCACCAACACGCTACAGTACATGCCAGGCGGTCCGAAGAAAACCGAGCCTATTATCCTTGACATCAATCTTGTATGAGACAAGGCCCCCTTCTCGTTTGCCTCCACACACGCCAGGCTATCTGGCTGCAAGTTTCCAGAGATTCTCTTGGCTCCATCTCCCATCCTATTGTACTAGCCCTGGAATTACGGGCTGTGTGCCACTGGACTTACATTTACACAGATTCTGGGGATTTGAATTTAGGTCCTAATGTTTGTGGGGCAAGCCCTTTATCACCAAGCCACCTTCTCAGTCCATAACCACCACCTTTAGCAGGAAAAAGCTATGCGAAAATTAAGGCTCTAGCACTTAATTCCCCAGTATTTTTTCTACCGCGTCTACACGAGCAATATGAGCCTGTCCTCTCGCCACGGGTTCAAGGGTGACACATCCACAAAGCTGATCTGACACCAGAGGAAGGACCGTCTACAGCCCCAAGGGAAGGGGCAGGATACCGTAGCTGCTCCGGGTGCTGCGGCTGCTGCTCTTCCCCATGCTCTGCCTGCTTTGGCGGAGCCACCTCCCTGGCCAGGAGTTGCTCCTGCTGCTGCTGCCGTAGCAAGTGGTCCCGCAGCCTCTGTTGGTGCAAAGCTTCCTGGTGTTCTCTCAGCCTCTGGGCTTCCTCATCCCTCCTCGCTGCCAGTCTCTGCTGTTCCAGCTGCTCCTCATACGGGGATCGGAATTTCGTCGCTTCCTTGGTGGGATGGTCCACCTGGAACACAAAGAGCTGATGCTGAACCAGAGAGGTTAGATCCTCTGGGCCACTCTGGGCGGGGCCGGCTTCTTAACACTTAATGCGGGTGAACACCGATTACACATAGAGTCTGATGTCTCCTGATTTGCTTCTTTCTGTGAATGGCCTTGGCCATCTTACAGCAGACCTGCCAGCTAGGAGGCTGTCTTTCAGTGTGTTCCAGCACAAACGGAACAGAGCCCAACATAAGAAACAAGTTCCACCCTTAATTAAATTTATGCTCATGGGTCCTGAATCAAGTTGGCACTTGGGAACCCCGCACTAATTGCACAATTTGTGAGGTTAAGGCTTTGTGTAGGAATAGTTAAAGACCCAAGGATGCTAATTAATTCCAACAATGGACATGCAAGTCTCAGGCTCAACAAAATGTCAAATATCAGCTTATACTATGGAAGCAGAGGAAGGAGAGAGAGAATCAGAGAGAGAGAGAGAGAGAGAGAGAGGGAGAGAGGGGGGAGAGTATGGGTAGAGACCAGGGGAGACCTCAGTTGTCATTCCTAGATGTCACCTTGTGGATGATAGTTTCGGTTTGTTTAAGACAGGGCCTCCTATTGGCCTGGGACTTGCTGAGTTAAGACAAAGCCCCAGGGATCTGCGTGTCTCTGTCATCCCAGAATTGTGACTGAATTACACCTTGTTTTGAATTTGGGTTCTTAGACATTGAACCCGGGACCTCATGCTTGCAAAGTGGACCATTTACTGATTGATCGGTCACACCAGCCCCAGAAAAGAGATTTTCTTTAAATAAGCTATGCATGGATACAGAGACAATACATACTGATTAGAGGAAAACCAAACAGCAGTTCTTAAAATTCTGCTCCCCAATGAGTTACACATCTTTCCCTTCCCTCCACAATTGAAATACGCATGCTTGATTATCAGCCAAAGGATGAGGGCAGAGTTGAGGACCACGAGGCTGTGGGGAGGATGGCAGTGGCATTGGGATACAAAGTTTGTGAGGATATGAGGGGCAGCAGGAGAGGTCTTCACACCTACTAAGGCTGAAGCTTCGCACAGTTTCAAGTCTCAGAGAATGGGAAGACAAAGTCTCTGAGTTCCAAGAAACTCATCAGCACCCATGAGCACTATCGTTGGGTTTAGTCTGGGGGAAAGGGAAGAGAAGTCCCTGGCTGCACTGCGTGTCAGATGGCACTAAGTTCTTTCAAAGACACCGGCTGCTTTTGTTTGTGTTGAAGTTAGGAATGGGTCTCAGATGTCAGCGCCAAGCAGAGCAGGCAGTACCTGAGGAGAGACGGGTTAAAGGTATGCACGCATAGGCATGTGTGTAAGTGGCACGTGTGTAAACGGTAAGGTGGTAAAGGTTTTTGATTCATCTTTGACAGCAATGGGGCAAAAGCTAGCACTATAACTGGAGGGGAATGACCAGAAGGAGGACGCCTTGTCAAAGACAATTAGACACACCTCCATATCAAGATACTCCAGGGGGGATGTAGGCATCTTCTGGGGAGGCGCCCAATTGGGAGCTCACCTGTTTGCTGCCCTGTCCGGGACACAAGGCCAAGTGTCTTGTGTAACTCTGACAAGGGGAATGATCTAGGTCGACAAGCAGCCAACCTGATCGCCAATCACCTTTCTGAGCTATACTGTGCCATTGGTCTTACAACAGAAAATTTACAGTCAGTGAAATCTTTCAAAAACATTTGTAGAGACTGATTCATAAGGAGGCTTCTTTTTCCTCTCTCTCTCTTCCCCACCGTGTGTGTGTGTGTGTGTGTGTGTGTGTGTGTGTGTAATTCAATTGTCCTTCTTTAAGTGCTATTCACCTTGCCTGTAAAAAGACCATCTCTCCCTGAAAGCTGGGCTTCCTAGCTAGGCTATGCTGGTTGGCTAATGAGCCCCAAGGTCCCATCTGCCTGCCTCCACGCCACTACATCCAGTTTTATCCACGAACCCTGTGGATCGAACTGAGGTCCTTAAGCTTGCACCTCACCGAGCATCTCTGCAGTCCCCTTCTGTTTTCATTAGTATCTAGAACCAAATTCCCCATCAGAGAGAACTTCTAGGGGTTACCCATGCACCTCAACTTGAGGACGGCCATCCAGAAGGTGAGCGGCATCCTGTCCCCGCTGATCTCGCCACTCCCGATCCTGCTCCTCTGGCGACGGGTCATGTTCCTCCTCTAGACGCTCTGCCTGCCCGACCTGCTCCATCTCCTCCTCTTCCAGTGCCTTCCTGTGCTCCTCTTCCACCTGATGCTCCTCGGGCTCTCCGGGTTCCACTTGGTTCTGCGCTGCGGGTACTGGAAAGCCTGTTTCCTTCGGCACGGATGAGAAAGGTTTCCCTTCCGTCTTTCTCGGCACTGCCTCATGGTTCTGCCACACCTCGTTATTTAGAGGCACCTAAGATATGCACCACACACACACACACAAAATGACACTTTTCAATTTCAAAAGTAGTGACATCATTCTTTTATAAACACATTTAAAGAGCTACGACATAAGCAAAAGCCTACAGTTTAGAAATATATGCAACCACGATGTAAAAAAGAAGCCAGGTGTGATGACGCTATTTACTTCTAACTGCGTTGTTTTACCCAAAGACAGTAATAACGTAGGGAAAATTCTGTCTCAGAGAATGCTCTGTGGCGAGGAAAGTGAACTGTGTATCCAGAAAACACTTCCCTCAAAAGCGATCACCCCGGAGTGCCTGGGGTTGTGGGAGGGTGGAGAGGGAGGAAGGGTGGGTATTGGGGAAGGGAATAAGATATCTACATTAACGGGAGTC
>JAQHUG010000337.1:1003254-1029073 GCA_028555095.1 Dicrostonyx torquatus | reverse complement strand
CCACTAACAAGTAATCAAAGGACTAATAGACACCCATGCTGGTTTAAAACAGTTTCAGCTAAAGACACACAATATTCTTTGTAGAACATTTCAGTTTGAGCCAGTGTTTGTAAGCATACAGACACATAGCAGTTTATGCTGGGAGAGCCTGTGGAAGCTTCCGGTCAACCTCAGGCTCATCTTAGCTATCCATCTGCTATGCTGAGACTGGGTGCCTCCTTAGGATCCTCAGGCTCACGAATTAGACTAGACTGCTGGTCCATGAGCCCCAAGGACCCTCCTGCCTCTGCTTCCCTCACACTAGTATTCCAAGCATAGGCTCCAAGGCTTGGCCTTTGAAATGGGCTCTAGGAATTGAGCTCAGACATGTGGTAAGAATTTTTGCTGAGTTAATTTTCCTAACCCCAATAAAATATTAATGCCTCTTATTACATCTTCTGTAAACCAAAGGCAGTCTGTGTGTTTATTTTATACTGTCAAAACAGAAAACCAAACCAAGAAAAAAAAATATTTTTTGAGAAAATGTCCTCTCTGCAATCTGTTGAGTCATATCCATATTTTCTGTAAGTTTCAAACCTTGCTTTGATCTACATTAGTTAGAAAGATGAAGAGACTGGTAGGAAAATCTGTAGTTGCTTTTCCCTTTTCTTCATCAGAAAAGGTTACTTTCTTGGTCAGATCAATTTCTTATAATTAGATGCCTAGGGGAGCACACCACGAGAAGTTTGAAATGGGAAGCCCTACTTGGCAGCTAGCAGGGATATAGTTATCAGTCTTGAAAAAGTCAAGTCTGTAAACCATGAAGTGAGGAGAAAAGCCCTTCCTTCAATATCTAAGAACTTTGGCAGTTACACATTTTGGCAAAGACTTCTGGCAAGTTTGCCCAAAAACTGCCCTGTAGAAAATATTTCTCTCAAGGGCTCTAACACTTTCAAACACCTGCCCTTGGGCCCCACTCCGCCCCTGTGAGGAATGGTGGGGCTGATAACTACAATCTCCAACTCACAGTAGGAGCGAACCAAACTCTGAATCATGGACGGTGAATGCAGTGAACTGGAAGTCAGTCTAGCAGAGCAAAGGGTCAAAGGACAGCCATGTGATTCTATCACGCTGTCTTCAACTTCTGAGTAAAAAGTCCCATGAAAGAACTGGGTTGCAAGGACTTCAAGCCTGTTTGGGAAGGAATGCTGTAATGATGCTAAGAATATTCACATGACAACTCTGACAACTCCTGGGTGTTGACGTCATTATCGACATAAGATGGCCAATGGAGACAAGACTTCTCAAATCTTTTACTGTAACCTCCTAACAGTATGCATGTGGAGGCCAGAGAATACCTCTCCTCCTTCCTCCATTTGGGTCCTGTAATTAAACTCAGGTCATTAATCCTGAGAGCTAGGGTCTCTCTGTGTTGAGCCATTTTGCCAGCCCACACAAGTAACTTGTAAGAATTAGTGATCAGCAGCCCACACAAGTAACTTAGGTAACTTGTAGGAATTAGTGATCGGCAGCAGGATCACACTGGTGATGCTACATTTTTGAGGCACACTCAAGCAAGTCTCAATTTTCACCGAGAGAAAGAAAAAAGTGGATCAGATTACATGGGTATCTTAATATGATTTTGACATGCTCTATAGAGACCCAGCAATATAGCAAGTTCCATTATATCAACGTTAGCAACTGTAGTAGGACATGGCGCCTCCCTCATCGCCCAGCTCCCAGCCGCTGGGCTAACTTACATTGGAAATAACCACCTGAAAATTATATTCATTTAAATACTGCCTGTCCCATTATCTCTAACCTTTTTTTGGCTAACTCTCACATCTTAAACTAACCCATTTCTAATAATCACCACGTGTTGTGGCTTACGGGCATGAGTCTAATCTACGTCCATCTCGGGTAGAAGTATCATGGCATCTGCCACACTTCCTTTCTTCCCAGCCTTCTCTCTCACCGCCTTCCGTTCTGTCTGCTCCACCCACCTAAGGGCTGACCTATCCTACAGGTCAGGTAGTCTTCTTTATTATCCAATGAGAGCAACACAAAATACAGATGATCCCTCCTACACCAAACAACAAAGTGGGCCTGCCACATGACATTCTCATGCCATTCAAAACCTTGTCCCCTACTCAAAGCAAAGGGAAATCATCTTTCTCTCAAATATTCAGGTCCCAGAGCCCCTTTAATAACATGTCAATTTACAGAAAGACAAAGCCAGAAGAGTCATTCCCAGTAAATACTACAGGTTAATTATCAGTGTTTTTTCCCCAGACTAGCTGAATTGGTTAGAAACAACAAATCCCCAGGCCAAACCTCAAATTAGCTGAATTGGAAAGTGGTGCTGTGCCTGAGAAGACCAAGTTGAAACATCCCCCACCGGGGATGCTGATGTATAAGAGCTTCTAGGAATCTGCTGGGTAGGAAGAGAGGGTTGTATGGAGAGCATTTCTCCTCTGCACAGCTCCACAGGGATCCCAGGCCACACCTCTCACCTCTCTTAGCTCTCCAGTCGGCTTCTCTCTTACGTTGTAACCTTGTGGTGTCCCCCGAGGAAAGGAAACGTTCTTCTGCTCTGCTGCCTCAGGATTTCGAAAGCTCGGGATCTTATTCAGAGTGTCTTTCAGTTGTTTATATTCTGCGACTTGAGTCTGCATAGAAACAGCACGGTGGGGGAGAAAATCATGCAATTTGATGAGAAGAGACAACATCCATACAGTAACTCATGAGATGGCCTTTTAGGTCCACTGGATGACTAGAAAGACATTAAACCTAAGGTTGTTAGCAAAGGTGCAGATTGCCTTCATGCACTATAGGTCTTCCTCTTGGGCCATGCTGGACCAGTTCTGAGCACATGCAAATTAGAATCAGAATTGAGAGACTGAAAAAATATCCAAGACATGTTAGTTTCCCAGGCTACGTGAAGCAAAAGCAGAACTTTGTCAATCATTCTATTATAAACATCATTAATAAAGGGCAGCTATGCAATCAATGTTTTATTATATTAAAATAGACTTAAAGATTTACATGGTCATTCAAATTGAGGCCTACTAAAAGTACGCCTGAGTTATAACATTCGGTGGAATATGTCATCTATCTATCTATCTATCTATCTATCTATCTATCTATCT
Organism: Dicrostonyx torquatus; assembly: GCA_028555095.1. Classification (NCBI taxonomy): domain Eukaryota; kingdom Metazoa; phylum Chordata; class Mammalia; order Rodentia; family Cricetidae; genus Dicrostonyx; species Dicrostonyx torquatus. The sequence continues at coordinate 1,025,945 of JAQHUG010000337.1, read as the reverse complement.
ATCTATTATCCATCATCTATCTATCTATCTATCTATCTATCTATCTATCTATCTATCTATCTATCTATCTATCTATCTATCTATCTATGTTTGCCCTCTTCCCCTTAGTTGATTTATGCTCAAATCAGGTCCCTTATTTGCTACTTTCAACACTTTTTTCTAGTCTGTGCTCTGCGGTAGCAGAGAACGGTGACATTGTGGGAAATAAAGCTGTCTTTTCTTCATCAATTCTGAATGTATTTTTGGCTTAAAGTGTCAAAGGCCGTGTGTGAGTAGGGACTAGTAGAGGACAGGAATGCTCCCACACAGATGCGCCTGTGTATTTTGATGTGGGATGTACAGACGTGTATGATTGTTTTCTTAACAAGGAGCTAGGAAGGTAGAAAATAATCCAATAACTTTTTTAAAAAATCAGTAGATATGTCATACACACATTTCACACCCACTACCACCCTCGTCCTAAAACCAGAGTTACTGTGTAAATAACACACTTACATAGAACTCAGGTTCTTCCACGCCTAGGGAGAAGCTCTATTTTTTCTTTCTTTCTTTTTTTTAATGTGTGTGTAGTTGTTGTTATGTACATATAGGAGACACATACAGGGTATGGGCAAACATGCATACAAGTGTGTGGACATGCGTGTGGCAGCCCGAGGTCAACATCAGGTGACTTTTCTCTATCGCTAATCACATCTATTTATTTACTTTTTAAGGAAGAGCTTCTCATAACCCTGAAGCTTGTCGTTTTAGCTAGGATGGCTGGCCAAAGAGCTCAAGGACACAGCCGTCTCCACCCAACTCAGAGTTGGAATTCTGTTTATGCTTCCTTTATCTGAACTTTTCTGTGGGGATTGGGGACCCCAACTCAGGTCCTCAGGCTCGCATGGCAGGCACCACACTGATTATGTCCGCTCCCCAGCTCTGTTCTGTCTCTTCTAGTTTTCAAAAAAACGAAGCTGTTGGCTGGCTAAATATGCACCAGAGGAGTGCTCTCTTATAATGTATGTAAAAACGTAGCATGTAGCTGGCCGTGGCCTTTACCTCAGAAATCAATCAGAACATTTAGGAATCATCTTTGGAGACCAGACAAAGGAAAACAAAGGGCATTCCCATAGTAATGCTTTTCTCTGGAGGGATTTATCAAATTCAATCCCATACATTCTTTGTCTTTTCCTGCAAGACAGTTGTTCTCAACCTGTGCGTCATGACCCCTTTGGGGGTTGAACAACCCTTTCACAGGGGTCACCTGAGATCATCTGCATATCAGATATTTACATTCTGATTCAGAACAGCAGCAAAAGTAAATCTATGAAGTAGTGATGAAAATAATTTTGTGGTTGCAGGTCACCACAACATGAGGGACTGTATTAAGAATATCAGGAATTTATTACAGAATTAGGAAGGCTGAGGACCACTGCTCTAAGGTGTGCAAGCCATGAAGGTAGTCTGGTTGTGGTTTTGATATTAGTGCATATTAAGGATCACAATAAAATAGGTAGAGACCGTAGTCTCCACTCCAGAAAATATACTTTTAAAGACCATTTTATTTTTAAATTATTTACATAGATGTGTCTTTGTTCAGATATACAGAGACTGAATGCAAGAGTCTCGTGGTCAGAAGAGGGTGTAGGATCCCCCGGAGCTAGAGTAGTAGAAGCCTCTGGATGCAAGCGAAGAGAAATGAACCTAGATTCTCTGCAAGAGCGGTATCTGCTCTAACTGCTGAGTCATCGTCCTAGGCCCAAGCAATTATAGCTCACAAGGTCTGGGGAAAGGCCACACACCTGTGCTGCTGAGTAAGTCTCATAAACATGACCAAGGATGGGACTTTGATACCAGGTGCCGAAATCACAATTTTGGAGGGGTGGGCACTTTTCTCTAACTACTTAAGTTCCTTTCCATGACAGTTTACTAGATTATTTAGTTATAAAGGAACACAGGGTATATACTCGATTATGAAGATTTTTTAAATTAATTTTATCATTATGTATGTATGATATATATGTGTGTCTGTCTCAGCCTCTGTCTCTAACTTTCTCGTTCGCTCTCTCTCTCTCTCTCTCTCTCTCTCTCTCTCTCTCTCTGTGTGTGTGTGTGTGTGTGTGTGTGTGTGTGTGTGTGTGTGTGTGACTGCATGCCACTGTGGCTGTCAGGACTTTCCTTCCACATCTGGTGTGGCAAGCTTTTACACACTGAGCCATCCAGAAGCCCTAGGTTATGAAGATTAAATAAAATTTTTAACTATGTTTAAAAGTCAACCTGTCAAGGAAGAATGTCGAAAGAGGATTTTGCATAAGAGATGTAGATGCCAGAAATAACAAATTTTCCCTCCCTTGGAGATTTGGATAACGTTGTGATATGATGTTATTTGCTGATTATGTGCATATTTGAAGTTTAACACTTTTGTGATGGCAACGGAAGGTTGATGTGTTAGCCGGTACTCAGGTTCTGAGGGCGGAATCCTCATAAATGAAGTGAGTGCCTTCAACAAAGAGATCCAGGAAGCATTATCAGTCTCTCCACCAAGTGACAATACAAGAAGCCAGGAGCCAACAACCCGAGGAGGGTCCTCCTGAGAGTCTGAATGGAGACATTGTAATGTGGGATTTCCAGCTTCCGCAACTATGGCAAATCTGTTGTGTCTAAGCCACCAGCCAATGGTATTTTGTGGCCTCAGCTCAAATTAATAGAGACATATGACTCTAATTAAGGAAATTAAGGGGTGCACTAGTTACAACGTAAGTATTAAGACAAAACGAACAAACAACTCATAAGGCATAACTCTGATTATCGAATAATCAAAATACGTTAAGTACAAAAGCAGTTAAAGATACTACCAAATATGTAGAAAATTATACATATTTTAGTGCATATGTGTATACAAAATTACTTTTTTGTTGCAAAAATTTTTCAGCGTTGGGGAGGGGAAACTAGGTGGATTTCTGGGGTCAATGAGTTCCTGAACACGGAGAGACTGTCACAACGTGCAGGATGTCCTGAGGAATGACATTTGAGCTTGACTCTCTGGCTGTCACGGGTAAACATGTGCACACAAACATGCGTATAACAACAACAGCAAGTTCCAATGTTGGCTCAGTAATACTGCTAGTGTGCTCAGTGAAGAATTTGGTCTGGAGCCGGGAGGTGGTAGCACACGCCTTTAATCCCAGCCCTCGGGAGGCAGAGGCAGGCGGATCACTGTGAGTTTGAGACCAGCCTGGTCTTCAAGAGCTAGTTCCCGGACAGGCTCCAAAGCAACACAAAGAAACCCTGTCTTGAAAAACCAACAAAACAAACAACCAAAAATAAATAAACAAAAAGAAAAGTACTTGGTTTGGGTCATAGACTTGGAACGCAACAGTGTCTAGAGTCAACCGGTTCATGCACAGGTGGTAACCCTTAGGAGCAACAGAGTGGTAGAGAGACACCCAGTTGATAAAGGTCCCCACAGAGGGGCAGCTCACAAGGTCCTACTCCTAGCTGAGGAAGCTATGGGCAGCTGATGGCAGCTGGGACAGGGATATCTGTTTTTCTCTCTGAATACGGCCACTGTTAGGTTCCCAGGGCTCCATCATATGGCTCCACAGCCATGGGCTTTTAGGCAGCTAACGTGGATGCAGTGAGACAAATGGGAAAAGGAGAGGACATGAAGTTTGGAGGGAGATGGGCTGAGGGCTCAAGGGAACTGGAGGGGGAAAATGCTGGGTGAACAGCGTCGTGCATTGTATACATGTATGAAGTTAACAAGGATTAGCTTAAAATATGAAAGAAAGCATTAATGTGAAAGCATGCTTAAAAACTATAAAGCAAAATGAATTCTTTTTATGTTTAAAGAAAACAACAACAAAAAAACAAACCACCAGTCCCCTAAATGCAAAAGCGAGTCTTTGGAATAGTCTGAGCCAAATGTATTAATTTATAAGCTTCTAATAATTTTAGGAGGGCAAAAGCGAGAGACGAGGCCACTCCTACTTCCTCGGCTCTCAAGCTGCGAAGCACTTACTTAGCTATCACCTTAACCAGCTCTCCACGGCTCGGATTTCATTGCTTATTCATTTAACAGACAAAAATCAAGAGTCTGGCTTATGCCATGGGTTACGCTACTCTCTGAACAGATGGAGATTGGGATTCTTGCTTTTCCTTTTCCTCTGACCCTTCTGCTCCTCTGTCGTATCTAAGCCATATCCTAAAAGGAGTATATGCATATAAGCTGGGATACTGGGAATAAGGAAAAGAGCAAAGAATGGGTCTGGGAATGATTTATTTAGGTAGTCAGCATCTTACAACCTTATATACCCTTTACTAAGAGATGGCACAGGCCAGAGAGGTGACATGGGCAAGACCCACGGGCTACGCTGTGAGTTAAATATCAGAACCTTTCATGTAGGACGGAGTAGAGGCAGTAGTGTATAGTCATGAATAAAAAGCAATGCAAAGTTTATCTCATAGTCCCCTCGGTGACTCTGGAAAGCATGCATTGTCCCCGCCATTAGGAGTGTCGTCGTCAGAAGGAACTCCCTGAAGACCATGTGGTGAAAAACTCCATGCATAAAGGAACTGAGAAACAGTAAGCAGACCGGAAAAGGACCCAACAGAGGCTGCTTCCCTCCTAACCTGTGCAGCAGCCAGTGCACTCTTGTGGTCTTCCAGAGTCACTACAAGCCGTTCGTGCTCGGAGAGTAAATTCTTATGCTGTTGCTACACAGAAAAGAAGTTTACACGTTGAGCTAAGTTACAGTCGCAAAACAAAACCTTTAGGGTGTGGCCACCCAAATGTTACTCGCTTGTTGTTGTAGCGGCAGCAGTTAAGTTTAACAGTTCCTGGAGGGAGGAACGATTGATGAGGTATTCTAAAATCTATCAAACGGGCTACCCAAATAAACCTTTCAGCAGTGGCCAGCTTTGGTAACTTAAAGCTATCTTAAAGCACAATCGTCCAACTAAAGAACGGGTTTCTTGATACAAATATTCAGATGCCCTAGGTCACCTTGAGGTCATGATGTTGAGGTGGCAAAAGTACCAGGTATAGTCCAGGTAAGCAATGACCATGACAGTAATCCGGGTCTGCAAAGCACATCAATTAGGGAAAGAATTAATAAAAGGGAAAAGCTTTATTTTTATTTTTTGATGTGTGTGTGTGTGTGTGTGTGTGTGTGTGTGTGTGTGTGTGTGGTAGTGCTGGTGATGGTCACTATGAATGCACGTGAGTGCCGTGTCCACAGAGGACAGACAAGGGCTCTGGATTCCCTGGAGCTGGAGACATTGGTGGTTGTGAGCCACGGAACTGAAAGCCAAACTCGGTTCCTTCTGCCAGAGCAGCAAGCCCTCATAATCTCTGAGTCATCTTTCCAGCTTCCTGGAATGACTTTTGCAGCCATTCTGTAAAATGAAAGAGATAAATTCCCCGGAGCCAAGTATCTGGTTTCACCTTACCTTGACATCTTGAAGCTGCGTGTGAATGTCCTGGTGCGCTTTTCTGAGTTGTTTATTCTCTTCTCTCAGATTGTAGACGGTTTCTGTTTGATAACAGGAACAACCATACATAAATCCCGGTAATTCTCTTATGTTTTATGCCATTATTTGAAACCTGAAAACTTACGTAAAGATGTGTTTTGACCTTTAACAGTAAAATACTCCAAATCAACAACAAGATTGCATCATACAGGCGCGCCGCCTGGGTTCGAAGGCTCACTGCAAAATGACATGTGTCATTGGCTGAAGCCCCTGGATACAGGCTATGCACTACACATGAGGTCGACAGTTTTAATCACACAGGTGTTGACAATGAAACATTTCTGTTGACAAATGATCCCTTGGGACTAAAATGAATGGGCAGGTGCTCTCTGACGTGAGGCTCTTCACCAAGGAAAAGTAGTTAAGAAGAGGGCAGGCTTCATTTCTCTTAGCATGAATAATCCTCACAAGGTACTTCAATCAGAGGCAACAGAAACCCACCTAACTGACGATAACCTATAATTTCTCTTACTCCTATCAGTAAGTTCTAGGTTAATCTAAATTTTTCCAAGTAGGTCTTCTCAGAGCTAAACTGCGAGAGTCAGGGTGAGGTTCCAAAACCTTCCCTCCAAGCCCTATTTGGTTACCACCTTCCCCTTGCAAATTCTCGATCTACCTCTTTAGTTTTAGAAATTCTATCACCACACATGTTTTACAAGTGAAGTACTATTCAAACGTACAAACTTGGTGAGGTTTTTTTTTTTTTTTGGAAAAATTTGCCTATATCGTCTTTTCCACATTTGAGTACTCAACAGCGTTCAAAAACGGATCTAACAATACGTGGCAATATTAGGTCTATGGTTGCATGACCATATATAAATAACACAAGGGAATGCTGGCAGGGTGATGATCTAACTTATTTTGGAAGAAGCAATGGCTGTGAGAACGAAAGGGAACACAATTAATCCATGAGTCAGGCTGACAAGCCTTAAATAAATCGGGATTACGCCAGGCAAACTGTCCTCATACAGGGATACCTCTGCAGACGGCTCCATCTCTACAGGGAGTGATAAGCATGAGAGTTTCAGTCCCCTTCTCTCGCCACACCTGGGACAGTTTTTCTTTCTTACTGTCCCCTACAGACTCCTGGGCACAGAATTTTTGCCTCCATTTGGGGGAAAAAAATTAAGAACAAAGTAGGATCCTGCCTTCATGTCAAACAGGAAACTACTGGCCAGCACTGAGGATCTTTGGCGCACAGCAGGCTGCATGGGGCTTTTAACACTTGAAATAACCTAAACTCCACTAGCTGGTTCTCAATTTTAGTTTGCAGGCTCATTGGCAGTGGCTTGCAAGCTTTCACTGGGCTCTTGCCAGGAAGTTCTGCTCAACAGCCTCCAGTTCTTCATACCTTAAGTAAACAAGACATCTGGCTGCCTGCCTCCAGGTTTGTGGTAAAAATTCAGTAAAACTCTCCACCAGAAAGTTTTACCTGGTCCTTACACATCACAGAAATGTCTCATCAGCTGTTCACAAGAATCAGGAGCAATTACCTAAGTTTCCAAACTGTCAGCAGCCTTCCTTGGGAGAGAGGAGGGGAGGTTTAGATACTCTTCTTGTCTCACATGAAGCTACCCAAGGTTGCCTGCACTTGTGGCCCCTAGCCACCGCTGCCCTTCATCGGTCACAGAATGCTTTAACATTGTTGCCTAAGTCTTTGACGCAGAGTCATGTCTGTTCCATGTCTGTTGCCGTGGCAACATACCCTGACCAAAGCAACTTGGGGAGAAAGAGTTTACGTTACTGCACTGTGTCAGGTTCCAGTCCACCCCTGTAGGGAGGCCACAGTGGCAAGAGCTTGGGACATCTGGTCACCACTGCATCCACAGTCAAGGAGTGGAATCGCCTGCCTCAATCGCTGTCATTCAGGCCAGGACTCAACCAGTGACATGATGCTGTCTACAACCAGGGATCAGCTTGAGCCATCCCCTCCCTCTCAACTAACCCCAGTAAGGAAAACCATCAGAGGCCAACCTGATCTAGAAATTACTTCACCAAGATCTTCCTAGGTGATTAAAGATTGAGGTTGACACTTAACACCAATTATTACAACCAAACACAAGCACAAATGTGCAAAGTGTACAACGAAATGTCAGATTCTTTCTGTACTCAGTTCTTTCATAGCTCTTCAAGAAACTTCTTCCAAAAGCTGATTTTATGTGGGTTTTTTTTTTCTTTTTATCTCTGCTAGTGGTGTGTGTGTGTGTGTGTGTGTGTGTGTGTGTGTGTGTGTGTGATGTCTTTCCTTACTGAGGACCAGCTCCCTAAGGCTCCCTGCCTTTCCACTTCTGTCCTGAGTGTAAGGTTCTGAGGCTGAAAAACCTTAGTAGTTAGAATCACATATATGTATCTTCATGCTTTCTGTAGCTCTTATTTCTTCTATATGGACTATTAAAAATTTACTACATATAAATCTTGCTTTAAAAATGATAAGAAAGACGATGGAGAGATGGTTCAGAGTTTGAGGGCACTTACTGCTCTTCCAGAGGATCCTGGTTCAATTCCCAGCACCCATAGGGCAGCTCACAACCATCTGTAACTCCACTCCACTTCTGGGGTATCTAATGCCCCTTTAGGGTGCCCAGAAGCATGAGGCATGCTCACACTGTCAGCCATATATGCAGGCAAGACACCATATAAAAATAAAAATAAAACAAAACAAAAAACCACAGGGTTGTGTATAAGGGAGGCTGCCAGCCAGTGTGCCTGCTAAAGCTAACTGCAATGCATAATATATAGGTCTTACAGCACCTGTGTGTAGCACCTGTGTGTGTTCGTGTTGACACGGTGCACAAAGACAGCTCTAGCCCTATCAAATACCTTTCAGCTTAGAAAGTTCTTGTTCCTTTTCTTGCTGAAGCTGCAGGTATCTCTGCTTGTGGTCATTGAACGTTCTACTGAAGTCTTCCCCTTGCTTCCGATGTTCCTCTTCCAAATCACTGTGCTGCTTCTTCAGCTCCTCATGCTGGCTCTGCAAGATGAACATTTGAGCAAAGACACGTTCCCGGAATCACGCAAGAGCCTGGTTCTCAGCCACACTTTCTTTCATCAGAAGGAGACGGTGAACGAAGGAGGGAGCTCAGGCAAGGTTTTTGTGTAATTCCTTTTCATTTCCTTTACTTTTCAACTGAGACCATGGGAAAATACAAATCTCCCCGTGGTTTTAAACATAAATAAGAGTAAGAAGGTAGTTTAAGAGATGGAAAATGATGGATTCGTAGGGTATTCCCTGGATTCAAATAACCGTAGAAACAAGGTAAAGATAATGATAAACTTAACTTATCCACTTTATTTTCTCTACTTAGCAAGCAAGATCAGGATTCCTTATGGGAGGATTCAGGGCAGCTCTATGTTAACTTACGCAGATCTGAAAAGGCTCACGACTCTTCATGGTAAAGTATTTGCACACATCCACTACCGTGTTTCCAGTCATTTCTAGATTGCTCATGCCACCCAGTTCACTATAAATACTGCTGACTGCAATGCCAAAGACATAATAGCAAGAGAAAGTCTGAATATGTTCACTATGCATGCAATTCCCTTCTAGACATCATAGAAATACACAAAGGCAGGGCTTTGACCCCAGAGGACCACTCTATTCAACCTGTCTTTGCTTTTCAGTGTCCTAGTAATCTAGTTTGAAAGAGTGGTGGGTGTAGAGGAGAGGGCCAGGGGACTGACTGTCTTCCTTTGAGGAAAGTAATGTATCGTTTCTAGAATTAACTTCTATTTATTTGATTTTATATTATAATTCTGCACTGCCATCACAAGTTATTTAAATTCTACATTCCCCAAATGGTTAGGTGGACGGATGCCCTGCTCCATGTCATGTACTGCACTCTTCAGGATGGGAGAGATTCTGGTTCCAATAGGAAGTCTGCGCTCTGCTGATGTACAAGCACAGAAAACACTAAGCGAACCCACAGGGTGAGCGTGAATGAAGTGGGCACATGGTAGGTTTGTGCATGGTGCTGCATGCTTACAGACAGGGCTGATGTGGGCACACAGTGGATTCGCACATGCATGGTGCTGCATGCTAACACACAGGTTGAGGGCACACAGTGGGTTTGCACATGCTGTTGCATGCTAACACACAGGGTGAGGGTGAATGAAGTGAGCACACAGTGGGTTTGCATAGGATGCTGCATGCTAGCACACAGGGTAAGGGTGAAAGAAGTGGTCACACGGTGGGTTTGTGCATGGTGCTGCATGCTAACATAGAGGGCGGATGTGGGCACACAGTGGGTTTCCGCATGATGCTGTGTGATAACACACAGGGCCGATGTGGGCACACAGTGGGTTTGCACAGGGTGTTGCAGACTCTGCTACTCCTCTCTCCCAGCTCAATGGAATCAATAACTCTCTTGTTTTCCTTTCTGTGGTTTTGGTCTTCCTGACATGTGATAGTGAGTTTTACCCCAGGCCCAAGGAAGTAAGATGCTTAATTAATAAATTGTGTTCTTGGAGTAGATAAAAGTACATCAATTAAACGTTAGCAACACAGAGGAAGCTTTTGAGTTCTACACACTCCATTCTGTCTAAAAACCACTGTGAGAGACCAAGAAAAGAACTTTAGAGATACCAAGGAGATCATTTAAAAAGTAGGTAACCAGAGAGTCTAATTATTATATAAGATTTAACCACTTTTTTTGTATGAAGGAAAAAGTCACGCTGAGGCCTGATACTATAGAAAATTTTTAGTCGATATGACTACATATGCTAGGCCAACTGTCTACAAACTTTCTCTATTTTTACATTATAGATAGTTAATTAGTTCAAATATTGTCTGTGCCTTTCTTCGTTCATATAGGACATTTTAAGTTACTTACTTTCAGCATCTGATGCTGGACATTCAATGCACTGTATCTGCTATTGGAATCTTGCTGTAAATAAAAGAAAATCAAATCAACAAAAAATAGCTGATCTGGGCCTTTTGCTGAGGACAGCTTCACTTGCTTAATAAAAGATATTTTTCAGTTTTGCTTTGTAAGCTAACACAAATTCTGTGATGCAACAGTTTATTTTTAGAGCCATCTCATTCATTTATTTATTTTTTTTATCAGTATTGAAGATGAAACTCAGGGCCTCGCACACACTTGGCCATCACCGATCACTGGGCCACCCACTAAGAACTCCTATTGCTTTATTTAGCAGCAGAAACAAGGTTTCAATTTTCTCCTGGGTTTGTTAGAGTTTATTAATGTAAAGAACCGGGATGGACTAAGTTGACAGGGCTCTTAGAAATAATTTGGTTCTGTTTCTCATAATTTAAGGAAGCCTAGAGGCCCAGACACACAATGAACTTCTGAAAGCCATGGTGCATGGTTAAGACAGAGTTTAGGGGCCAGGATTAAGAGCAGACCTCACAAACTCAGCATGTCTTGAGGGAGGAAGAGAAGGACCTCTCTTCTCTCAACTTCAGTGAGCAGTCACGTATCTTCGTTTCCCACCAAGGGGCATGGTTGGGGCTTCTAAAACCAGAACAGGAGCAACCACTCCGTAAAGCAGCAGAGGGAGGAATGGGCTGGAGCCCAGGTTGATGATGGCTGAACTCTGCCTTCTCCTCCCATGTTCTTGACCATCCCTGCAGTCTAAGGGAGCAGCTGTCCACACGGACCTCCCCGTTCCAACATCCTAGGCTTTCTCTCCCAACCAATACACTGGCGACACCTGGAACATGTCCCCCTTCGTTCCCTCGGCTGGTTTCTCTTTGCCCAGCACACTCCTGCTGTGCTCTGTCACCATACAGGTGCGTGACCGTGTTTTCTTTCCATAGCTCCTAAAGTAAACAACATTTATGCTTTATCATCTCATCGCCCGTCCTTCCCTTTTTCTTTTATTTTTAGTTTATAAAGAAATTACATTACAAAATACACAACCGTGTGCACACAGGTCTGGTTGGGGGCTTCTCAAAGCAAGTAAGCGTTGAAAGCTAAAAGGCTCTCCCAGGCAATTCCAAGAACTGACTTTTCTCCATTTTGAAACCCCTAAACACTAATGTTTTATTCAACTAACACACATTTTTCTAGTGTAAAAGACTGGCTTTTTTTTCCAATCAATTTTAACTTTAAAATATTTTTAAATGTCAACATCACTCATTCTGTCCATAGTTCATTCTTCAGATACTTGCAAATGCCAGCTCTAAGGCAGATCTCCTGTTTGATAGCATTTGAATAAGGCAAACAGAAGTCTTACATGTTGTAGGAAAGAGACACCATGAACATATAAAGGAGCGAATAAAAAAAAATGATCCTCCCGGCTGGCCACACACAGTAGCGCATGCTGGTCATTCTAGCACTAAGGCAGCAGGGCACGGGAGGAGCAGGAGTTCAAAGTCATCCTCTGCTACACAATGGTTCTGAGGGCTTCTTGGGGATAAGAGGAGCTGTCTCAAAACTCCAGAACCAAGCCAAGCAACCAAACAAAATCTTCACTTTATATAGCACTGTGAGGCAATCTCAGTTCACCATCAAGTGTCCAGATACAGGGCAAGGTAAGTTTTAAATGAACAATGCTTCATGTCCTCTTGGATTTTTTTTTATATATATAACAGAAATGCATGTCCAGCATACACTGCTGGTGATCGACAGTTTTTCACAGTAACATTTTTGTCCCTCTCAAGGTCCATGAAAACAAAGTAAACACCATAACAGAGCAAAGCCTTACCCTTCCTTTGTTCAGTGTTTCTTGTGCTTCTAACTTATAAACAAGGAAATCTAGCAAAGATAAAAAAAAATGCAGAAAGAGAAAGTGATAAGTAAATCCATTTTAAAACTTTTCGACAACTCAGAGAAAAAAGCTGTACTTTACTCAGACTTGCAGAAAATGTTTTCGGTTCGAATCAATCTATTTGGTGACTTATGTATTTCATCTTACTTCTCAAAGCTTTGGAAAACAGATGACAAAGCGTGCCGTCTTCTGCTTCCCCTTCGATCTGTGAATCCTGTGTCCCCAGAATCCGTGTTTTAATCAAGTGACTAATAGCACTAATAGCTAATATCTCTGAAAAGCTTCCTTCAAAACTGAGAGGCAGGGGGTACATTTGGAGACAGGGGTGATTTATTGCTATCCACCAATCGGCAGGAACTGAAAAGACAAGCCACCGTCCAAGCTCTGAAAACTTTATTATCCACTAGATGGCGCCATACAATCACTCCGTAAAGAAGTCTTCAAGCGTCTCTCAGAACTCTCAAGTCTGCTCAACCCAAGTCAAGAGAGTGTTGCACAGAATCCGGCACCCATCACTGAACCTAACCTTCTACTCCACCAAGGGAGCCAAGAGCTCAAGTTCCGAGATTCATCACAAAATGTGAATAAATAAAAAAAATAAGAGTGCAGACAGCTTCCGGCAGCCCTTCCTAACAAGACCGGATGACAGTCAACAGCACTGCCAGGGTCACCTGCTCATTTCTGACTGAACAGCTGCATCAGTGACATTTTCCTGAAATCATAATAACAGCTGCTTCATTCAAAAGAGTCCAGGTAGTGTTTCAACTCACATGCTACAGATAGTAAGACGGGGTGTATGAAAAGCGCCATGTTCTAAACCACGCACGTTTTCCCCAAACCCCAACTGTGGACAGAGGTTTGCTGCATTTGGAATTACACCTATGTTCTACAGAAGGGAAATCGTGTATTATTTCTGAAATAATTTGTGTGCCGATGTATGACCCTCATGAAGGCTGCAGAAGCAGAATGAACGCTAAATCCACACTTGAGCCTGTAATGCACAGGCTTCTCAACGGGACTGGAGGAAGTGGAGACCTCTGAGTCACGACCTGATGATAAAGCTCTCACATCCTTCCACTGACTATCCGACCTGGGCTCCCAAAGGAGAAGAAAAGACTACTTCCCCATCGCTGAGCTTGTATAAAATGTCGGCATCATGCCGAGCATTGACAGCTCTTTCTCTGTCCACCTACAGCACTGGCTTTCGGCTGATTTTAGAAGCGACTGAGCAAAAAAAAAAAAAAAAAAAAATAATTACAAAAGCAAAAAGCATCATAGGACAAGTCAAACATCAAAGAAGAGTAGCTCGGCCTGTCTTACCTTCCTTTGCTTTCTTGTGCTCGAGCCTTTCCTTTTGCAAAGATTTCTCTAGTCTTGATCTGTGTTCGTATACGACTGGAAAGGAAGAGTTCAATTTGTCAGAGAACTAAAAGGTCCAGAGGAAAACTCACAGCACTTTTTAAAACATAAACCACATCCAATTACGGTAAAAAAAATATGAAGCCTGACATCTGGGTTAGAAAGTAAACAGGGAGATGTATTCAAAGACCCGGATTCTGTGCAAGCAAGATGCACAAGATACACACATGCTGTAGGGCGCAACTCCGGGAGGGCTCCCTAGCAAACACTGATACAACCGTTAGCCAGCACCGTTTTCCTCCGCTGCCTCTTAACTAAGTCCAGGAGGCTCAGCACATCCCTTCCCTGGCAACTGTGTCCACTTGCAAGACTACAGTCGCAGTGCACACAGCATTTGCACCCTCGCACGCATTCCCTGCGATCACTTCCCTGGTGAGTACCAGAGGTGCATTTCTCTGTCGGTACCCCTTATCTGCAAAGTCGGTGCGCCCCGAATCTCAACCAAAAGCAACCGCCACGGCCGCTATGGTTGCGCTAAGGGGAAAATCTCTTTCCACTTCCTTCCCGTTGGAGCCAGCACGGAAAAGAAACACAGTGGAGGAGGATGGGGGACTCTCCAGAGACCTCATGAAGGTGCCCACAAAGAAAGCCAGGCTCACTATCCATGAGAGCAAACCGATGTTCGTTCTGGAAGGTCCTCCTGCCTTTTCTGCCCTCTGCTTATTCATCCATGATGAAGAAGCCAGAGGTGTTTGGAGAGTGTGGGGGAAGACAGACTCGTGGAGGGATCCGCGCTCACCATGGCTCTTACTACACTGGTGAACTGACGTCTGTGGCAAGCAGAAACTGCAAGCGAGAGACACCTCACCTTGGAATGAATGAGATATGATACATTGGACTAGACTAGATCAGACAATGCACCCAAAAAAACTAATGCCATGTGTATAGAGGCACAAGCCACTGAAGAATTCAGGGGTATTTGATTTTGTCTGAATTCCCAAAGGAGCCTTAGAAACCAACACATGAGTCTCAGACTTTCTCTGGGAAAAGAAGGCTTAGCTGCAGAGTGGTTTGAGCAGGCAGTGAGGGCTGGGAAAAGGGCTAAGTTCAATTGCAGATGTACCCTCCAAGTTCTGTTTGTCCAGCATTATGTCAACTATGATCTCATTCTCCAGCAAGCTAAGCCAATTCCATTGCTCCATTCTTTGATCAGACCCAAGCACCCCTGGGCTATATACAATTCCATCCTCTTCGGTCAATAGCTGTCTACATACAACACAAGAACTGTCTCCACACAAGTGGCTACTGCCAAAGTCGTCAGGAACCCAGCAACTCCCCTCCTTTTCCTTCGGCCATGACCCCTTGCTGATGAAGGGACTGTCAGCTTTTCTGCCAGTCACAGATAGTTTCCTTTACTTGTGACTGCTGCTCTCCTTTCGTTGTGGCCTCGATTTGTACTAAAATCCCCACCCTGACTGATTTCTGGAACCCGAAAGGCAGGAAAAGGTAGCAATTATGATATACATATTGTTTATTCATTGGCAATAATATTGGCCTATTTCTTTATACGTGAAAAATCCTCTTGGAGAGATGGCAAGAAACCATTTTTTCAGTTCATTAGAAGCCGGAAGCTTATTTTTCCATAAAAATTCATAGGTAGTAAAGAAGGACCAGATAGAATCTTTAAGTACTTCTAGAAAAACACAATCACTATTATACACATACATACTCATAAACACACACATGCAGGTGCACATACACACACATGTACACTTCTTTCAGCATGTATTTTTCAGGCTTTGGAGGTACAGATTTATCTAGTGTGTTTATTGTTTCTGTTAGAAGAAAGAGTGCTAATCAATCCTTGCCACCTGTCTCTATCTTTCTACTTATATTCTGAAGTCAAGGGCATCAGTCACGATGAATAAAAGCCACACAATGGCATATAATGGATAGTCTCATAGCACCAAACACATCTAGTGGGGGAGTTTAAAACAATGGTCCAACCCTGGCATTCCAACTCTTGAATCTGATGCAAGCCTACACAGGAATAAGATGTAACATGTAAGCTTCTATGAAAAATAGATAAATAAATGATACTCTGTAATACTCATTTCCTTGTTGAAAGAGGCTGTAATATTTTCCACAAAGCAAAGAACGGAAAGAGGGCTCACTTCCACTTAAAAAAAGAAAAGAAAAGAAAAGAAAAGAAAAAAACTTTTTAGAAGTTTAAAACAACATGGTAGCTTCCGTGGTCATTTGGCATGGACACACTGTCTTTCATCTACAAGTTACAAAAGAAACACTGTGTGCACTGGATTCCGGGTGAACAACTATTCTCAGAAGTTCAGAGTAAAATGTTTCAGCTCAAAATCGAGAAGCAACTCTTGCAGGGGCTGGCAAGATGGCTCAATGCTTAAGAGCTTTTGTTGCTTGTGCAAAGGATGCAGGTTTGGTCACCAGCACCCACATGATGGTTCGCAGCCACTAGTGACTCCAGTTCCAGGGGATCAGGACACTACCTTCACAAGCACCAAACATGCCTGTGGTACACATACACACCTGCACACAACAAACTGAGACACGTGAAATAGATAAATCTTCAAAAGTTTTAAAAGAAAACAACAGTCAAAAACCCCGCAGAAAACAATACCAAATGTCTTGACTTCTTAAACCAATTTGGCAGAGCCAACAATGGCCCTTGTTTCTGTTTTTGTTATTTTCTCCCCCTTCAGATCTTACTACAGTATAACATCTTACCAAACCTTGGCTAAGAATCGCATCGTTCAACTGGTAGAACACTTAACCCTTGTCAGTAATCAAATTTTAAACAAATAAATTTGTAAGTTGAAAAAGGGAGGCTATAGAAAGACAGCCAGGTCACAAAAAAAGAGGAGGAGAAATCAATTCAAAGCAATACAAAGAGTTCTCAGAACAGCATGTTTTAAACGCTTCTGGGTAATTTTAGGGCTAAAATCAGGTATTTATGATAATCTGAGTGTGTGTGTGTTTTATACACATTTCTATCGATGTGTTCGAGTGCACATGATCATGGAGAGACAAGATAGACATCAGGCTCTTCCTTGTTATCCTTCTGTCTTGTTCCCTGAGACAGGGCCATTCAAGGAACCGGAAGCCTATCCATTCAGCTAGGCTGGCCTGCCAATAAACTAATTCCACGGGCTTCACTTGTGAAGTCCCCAATGTCAGAGGTACAGATGTGATCCACTGCACCTTGCTCTCTACGTGAGTACTGGGGACTGAACATAAATCTTCATGTTTGTTGTCAATGGTGTTCTCTCCACAGCCCCATGATATAGCCTTTAAGAACCTAGATGACCCTCATCCAAAGAATGGATAAGGAAAATGTGGTTCATTCCCACATCTTGAAATTTGCAGGCAAGTGGAAAATAGAAAAAAACTGTACTGAATGAGGATAGCCAGACCCAGAAAGACAAATATAATATGTACTCACTCATAAATAGCTTTGAGACATAAAGCAAAAAAAAAACCCAACAACAAAAACAAACAAACAAACAAAAAAAAAACAGCCTACAAAAAAAAAAAAAGATCCTAAGAGAGAAATACATGAATTTACCTAGAAAGGAGAAAAAAAAAGACAAGATCTCCTGAGTAAACTGGGAGGGGGGGGGCAGGGGCAAAGAGTGGAAGGGGAGAAGGGAGGAAGGAAGGGGACTAGGGAAAATGTACAGCTCAATTAAAAACAATAAAGTACACATCTAAAAAAGAGAACCCCTTTGACCTGCAATACTAATTCACTATATATGGGGTGGAGGCAGTCACCGAGCCCTTTCTCTCTGGATCAAAAGACGGGGATTCGACACGAAAATGGCATTATAGATGTCTCTTTCTGATATATTTTCTTCTTGCTTTAACGATTTTACTTCATACAAAGACTGAAGATGAATATAGAACACTTTAGAAAATCCACAGCAAACCACCAAGGAACAGGGAATGTAACTGCTACCGTCTGGTCCTTCCTTCCAGCTCCCAGGAGAGGGAGGAGGGAGGGCAAGGCACACACTGAGATCCGTCCTCCTGATTTCTCTTTTAGACGACTCCTACACTGTTGATGCCAAGCATTTTCCTCTTGTGCATGCTGAGTCCATGCTGCTGTAGTTTGGGTTTCGAATGTGTCACGTGATCCACGTGTTAAAGGCTCAGCCCAAGAGTGACACCGCTGGAGGAGGAAGGGGAGCGTTCAGTAGGTGAAGCCTAGTGAGGGGGTCTCTTGGTCACTGGAGGGTCTTGTGATGTAATTTCCATGTTTTTGGCTCTCAGTAAGTAGGTTTTTTTTTTTTCCCACCACAAGCCAACAAAGCAGGGCCAAGCCTTACAGACTCGAACTTTCAAGACTGCGAGCCAAAACAAACTTTTCTCTAGATAAGTTTATTGTTTCAGGTATTCGTTACGGTGGCAGGAAGCTAACGGGCATAGTTTCCATTACAACCGTTCCTGCTTGCTTTATAATTTACACTTTCATTTAGCTGTTATCTAACTCCCCTGCAGGTTCAGGACCCAGACTTTGGGGGAGTGCCTCATCGTGTCTTCCCTTCACATGCCGAATAGCACCCAAAGCCCTCATGAGGCTTCGCCTCATTGTTCAGCCTCCAGCCCTACAGCTCTCTTGCTTCTTCCTGATCACAGGAGACACACATTGAACTCAGCAGCTTGCTATCCTTTTCTTGATTACTAGCTGCCTTTTCTTCAGGTATCTGCATACATAGTGTCTTCACTCCCTAACCGCCTCAGAGCTGGGGAGATGGTACAGTAGGCAGAAGGGCTTACAGGACGAGCAGGAGTCCCATCTGTGAGTTTCCTTAAAGAACAGAGGCTGAAATGCTGGACTGTTCATGGAAAGTCTTCAGAGGTGACAGGAGGCCTGCACCGCGCAGGGCAAAGGGACATTTCCACGGACATTCATAAGTAATTCATAATTAACAGAATAATTACTATATTAGATGGTAATCAAAAGAGCAAGATAAAAAGATACTGGAAGATATTTAAGGCGTCGAGAGAGATGGGGAGGTAGATTTCAATTCTAAGTGCAAGGTGACATGAGGCCTCTTCAAAGAAGGACCCACTGGAAGCCAAATTTGACAGGATTACAGGGATGGAGAGAGAGTGTTGCATATACAGAAAAAAAGATCATACCCATATAAATACTAGAAGACAGAAGGTCAGAGGTCAGAGCATCTGATCATGGCCAGCCTGCAAGGCAGAGGTTTGGAGACAGGGAGGGGACACTTTCCATAACTTGGGCTTTCACCCACAGGGACATGGGGAATCATTGGGTTGTTCCAAAGAGAAATATGACGGGGCCTTTATATTAATGAGACCACAAGAGGTACAAGATCCTACCGGGATGGTGTGTAGTATTTGTCCAAACTGAAGCATTCCTCCCTTGAGGAAAGAATGAGGCTCAGGACTCAGGAGCTAACCTGACTTCCAAGGCTCAGGAGCTCAGTCGGTGATGAAATCCACACTGCTCCTCCCAGGGGAAGAACAGCACCACCTGCTGCAGAGAGGAGACCCCTCCCCCCTTCATTTGAACTGCTTGCCCGTCAAACAGCTTGGCTGGGAGTGCAGCTTCTGTGAGTTCAGGCACCTGAGAACAGGCTCTTGGCTGCTCGAACTGCCCTTTCGTTGCCCATGCTCATCAACGTGCCCTTTCACCCATGTTCCTGAAAGTAGCCCCAATTATCTCACTGGATCACTGAGCTAGACCAAGACACTCAACATTCTAGCACAGAGGGGGGAGGGGCTGATGAGCTCACGACTGGGGTGCTGCATAGCAGCTGTTGGCTTCTACAGGAGGAAGTCAATTTCAGGCACACTCAGGATAGGCCTACACCCTGTGATGGATTGGTGGCACAGACTCGAGTTGGTCGGGAACTTAAAGGAAAATAAAATAAGACATGAGTTTGGGATGGATCTGAGAGGAGTTAAGGGGTGAAGTGAGGGTGGATATGATCAAAACACATTTATAAAGTAATGAAAAAATAATATTATTTTAAAAAAGAAATGAAGCCAGGCAGCAAGCAGGTAATTATCAAATAACTCTAGTTATAAAAAAGTTCAAGAGCAAGCAAACTAATTAATGGTCACGGGCTACTGTTGACACTGTGTATATAATAGGCCTTGTGAGGTAGCCAGGGGAAGGGCTTCAAGTGGCGGGGAGGTCTGGGTCCTCAGTGGAAGGGTCACTTAATTCAAGTATGATGAGTGTGCAATTTGATAGGATATCAAAAACTTGGATCATATCTCTATCTATATATGCATATATTTACATATCTATCTATCTACATCTATATATGTGTGTGTGTACATATAGATAGATATATAGAAAACACATACAGGAGAAAATATAGTACTTATCTTTCTGAGAGTGGCTTAACTGATCTAATACGGTGTTCCAGATACAAATACATAAAATCAGATATGTAAATATGACAAAAGTAGGAGTGAATCTACCTAAAGGAACAAATACAAGTGGGAATCGGGTGAATTATGGGAAGATATAATAAACACACAACATATACTTCTATATACTGTATATAATGAACACAAACAACAACATTTTACATAACTAAAAACCAATCAAACGCCCGTTCAAACACACTAAACACTCGTTGGCATGAAGATCCTGATTCCTTCTGACCGGGAATTTATGGAAGGGTCTTTCAAACACAGAGGGTCTCATCAGTGCTGTCACTTGGCTCTTAACTTCCCGACTTCCACAAACATTAGCATCAAGATTTTTTTAATGGCAGAAAGCAAAGAAATTCTCAAGGTCAAACAGACAAACGAAAAGACTTATGACAAAAACTTTCACAAAAACAGTTGAAAGAGCATAAATTTATCTTTTACAAAAATCAACATAACCTTGGTATGGAATAGTACTAGAATTACGGCACATGCTATTGCAATTATGTAAGTAAACTGAGTAATGAAAACTACATTGAAAAGGTCACTTTGCCTATTATCTAAACATAACTAGTTTTTAACTTGTCATATCCATGAGTGACATCAGTACCAACATAAGCCGAGTATTTCCTTCTCTCATGGTTTCTGGAGGACACAAAACTTCTCTCGATATAAACACAGGAGGATTTTTGTCGGGCGCCTGGCTGGAAACTTTGCCCTAAGTCAGGATGACCTGACAAAAATGAGGATGACGGTCACCTCCATTTGTCCTGTAAGAGCACAGTCACGCTTTGCTTGGTCAACTCCCAGACGCATTGATTTTGTCTTATTTTGGTGGAAAGCTTTGTTTCCAAAGACATTTTGTATTTGCAACTGTGAGGATGCTTTCCCGGGAATAAATACCCAGTCTTTTAAAATGTTCCTGCAAGCTTCAGAAATAAGATTCTGTCAGGTGCCTTCCATAAATATCTAACTACAGTAAATGAGGTCATTTTGGGCTCAAGTGTCTTCCTCACACGGCTCTGCAGCTTGAAACAAAGCAGCGGAGACAGTACCCAGGGATTGCAGAGGCTCTGCCCTGATTCTAGTGTGAAATGAATTCTTTTCAGAGGACTAATTTTGCAAGAAGAAAACCTGATCCAGTAGGTGACAACCACTGGAAAAGAGAGGAATACAGAGAAGTAAAATATCTTTAGCCAAATAAACTGAAGTGCCCGAGTGAATGATTAGAAGCGAACTATAAATATAAGTCCAGGGGGCTGGGGACTCGGCGCATTTGGCAAAGTAATTGTTTAGCATGCAGCAAGCACTGGGAGGCAAAGCTCTCTGGAAGAAGAGACAGTGGAGGCAAGAGAATCAGGAATTCAAGGTCATCCTTGGCCGTACACAGAGTGGGCTCAAGGATACCTGAGACCTTGGATACCTGAGATCTTGTCTCATATATTTAAAAACAAAACTCTATATAAATATGTCTATCTATCTTATCTATCTATTATCTATTATCTATCTACCTACCTAAATATGTATCATTTACCTATTTATCTAAATGACATGAAAATAAGTAAAATCCTCTAGAGGGATGACAAAAAGGGCAGGACCAGGGTATGAGCGGGAAGATACTCAATGTACATTACAGAAATGAACCAAAACTTGAAGAAATAAGTTTTTTAAGAAAGAAAATAGATCCAAGGATGGGATCCTTACTTATTGGATGAACTTTTATAACCAGAGCAAAGGGCGGCGAGGACATATCACACACTCAGTTTCAGTCACACGTTCTACCTGCTGGGACAACTGGAACAGAGAAGCCTAGAACACTCCAGCTCCCGACTGGCGTTTCTGCGTCACATTGCGTCTCTAAGGAATAGCACAGACGTCTCAGCGTCTGCCCACAGCTATTGCTCATTCTTGTTGGCAGTTTAAACTGATTAGCTACTACTGTTTGCTAGGGAAGAGTCTTAAAACCCTGCTATTCCGAGGAAACCCAGGGGACAAATGAAGCACTGGAGGCCCAAATTGGCAGTAGATACCCAGAGTTCATTTCAACAGCTTGACTAAAATTTTGCTATATCCTCTACTCTGGGCTCCTTTTTGGATGCAATCTCTCCTTTGAGGTGACAGGCTGATAAAGTAAAAGTTTCCTAAGACTTCTGAAGGAGAACTTTTAGGTTCCTGTAACAAATGCACGGTACAGAGCTCTCCCAAATATCTGTGCCGTTATTTCTTTTTCTTAAATTGCTAGAGAAAAATGGCTATTTTCTTGATGGTTTCCTAAGGACACATAGGGCTATGAATAGGACAGATTTCTACACCGAGATCCCAGGCAGAGCTTGGTTAAGGGAAAGGGTACACGTCACTCACTAATTTCTACACTGCTGGCAAGGACCCTACAGTAGAAGGCTGAGATCACTGGGGGACTCCCCTCAAGGTCAAATACAAGGGTTCTCTTTCTCTTTAAGGACAGACACAGTCTTTATAGGAGGTGTGGGTTTTAGAGAGGATTGCAGGGGATTCTCCATGATGATCTCAGGATTCGGAGGCTTTCCAGAAAGAAGGCTTTCTTTGAGCAGGCTTGAGGGCTTCCTTCACCCTGGCATGCACAGAGTGAACTGTGGGCTCTGATACCTGCTAGCCAGGGGATG
>JAQHUG010000337.1:977431-993425 GCA_028555095.1 Dicrostonyx torquatus | reverse complement strand
TCTTCCAGTGACTCAGTTAATCAACTTGTTAGCTTTTCCACCCATAGAAACTGCTTTAAGGCGGTAGGAACTTAAGACGCTCGAGGGTCCCTTCCCAAGGTGATGGAAGGGACATCCCTTCCTGGAGTCCCTGGCTACCTTAGCAGCCGGGGGAAAGTCTAGCTACCTGGAGGATACTCTCGGATGGACAGTCTAGCTGCCTGCATGACAATTCTGCAGAGAACTTCATGGCTGAGGCTTTTGTGAATCATTGCTAGCCTTGGGGCAGACTTCTCCCTGATGCAGTGGCTTTTGAGTTGTTCCTGCCCCTGTAGCTAACTCCTCAACCGTGGTCCTATAAGAAGCTCAATAAACTCATTGACACACACACACCATTGGACTTAGAATTATTCCTATGGGCTGTCGTGGGTTTCCCATCTGGAGTGACTAGGACCTCTCGGTGAACTGTTTCCCCAGGAAAGGCCTCGTTCTACAGTTGGTTTTGGTATACTTTTGAGTTTTTGGAGGATGGGTATTCTTATGCAGCCCAAACTGGCCTCAAATTCACAATCTTCTCCCATAAGAATATTCCCATGCCGAGAATCCAACTGTATACCTCCGTGGCAGTGCCTTGTATAATTTTGTATTTAGACTTTTGTAATTTTGGACATAGACCTTCTGGCTTTTGTTTTTGTTTTGTTTTCTCTCATATTAGAAGTTACTCTATTCTCATTCATTATGCGAACCCACAATAGAGGTACAGTGAATGCCAGCTGAATTTAGAGCAAGCCAAGAGTAGAGTCTCAGCACTGTCCCTAGGACATGGGGGACGGAAGAATAACAAATGCCAAATTCTCAAGGTGGGTAGTCATCGTGACACATTCTGATGGCTGATGAAAAACCGGACCAAAGGGAAACCATGGCAACACGGCAGCAGGAAGAGGGCTACCTCAAGATGAGACTCTGGGGCAGACATGCTCATCTAGGAAGCCAGGCAAATGACCCGTTCCAGCGTGATGACCCAAAGAAAATGCTGACTTCATTTGATTTTACTCCCAAATGATTCAAGAGGGTGGAGACCCTGAGAAAATGTATGGAGGAGTGGGAAAATAGAGGCAATTAATGGATGGTGTAGAGAATTAAAAAATTCCTCCCTCCAGATGTTTTGTTGACTTTGTGGGCCTGCTGTGACCAGCAGAGCCTCCTCCAGAAACACTCAGCGCCTGGGATGCCAGCACAATGAAACTGTCCTAATCGCCAGGGAGAGGCTAAAGTGCAATGTCGCTGTTAAACAAGCGTCTACTCTCTGAAGGACAGGGAAAGAAGAAGCCCAAGGTCATGGTCAGCCCTGAGCTTGGAATTCTACACCAAGTAAGACCCCTGATACCGCTGCAGTGAAATTCAGCTGGAGTGGCTCATGTGTTGTTCTCCTTGCTCTCACAAAATAACTGAGAAGGTCAACTTAAGGAAGGAAGGGTTGAATGTGGCTCAGGACAACTGGAGCACGAGGCAGCGGCTCACACTGTCCGTGCAGTCAAGAAGAGAGAGGGGAAGGAGGAATGCTGGTGCTGGACTTGCTTTCTACTCTTTATTCAGCCCCAGGCACCAGTCCCTACATGGGATGGTCCTGCTGTCACACTTCAACTAACCCAACCAGATGATCTCTCACAGACAGGACCAAATGAGTGTAAATCCAGGCAAGTCGATGACCAATATTAAACATCACAGCCCTTCGCAATCTTCGGAAAGAAAGCTGCCTTAAAAACTGGTATCCTGGTCCACCCCTACATTGTGGGATACAAAGCAGAGCATCCCTGCAGAACGAGGAGGCAGGTGTTTTGAATGCTGTTTCCTAAGACAGTTCACTAGACATCAGGTTAGAAGATGAAATTCAGTTAATTTATTAATTAAATTAATTTCCAAGAAGCATGTTGTCCTTACCTTACTCATCTACTATTTATACCAACTCTACGAGAAACACTTGGTATCTTTACGTGAAGGTCAGCAAGATCCAACAGTTGCTTAGGATAGGCCTTGAACATAGTGGAGTTATGAGGTTGTCTTGCTACAAAGCTATGGGATGGATCAGAGACAAAAGGTAAAACAGAAAACTTCAAGGGAGCAATACCTTGTCTGGGACAGTCTCTGCAATCACCATGCCCAGCCGAGTGTCAACACAGGGAGGCAAAAAGGAAATCTGGTTCAGCACAATTCAGTAGCTGGTGTTGGTTCAAGTTCTGAGAGTCTGACACCAGGCAGTTTATTTTAGGCATATTTAAGTGCAACACAATTTAGAAAAATAAGAATTCCTGGTGATAATTAACTCAATCCTGTGTGTACAATAAAGCTTAAGACACGAAACTCGATGTAAAGTACATGTGACAGCTTCCGTAAAGATAGGCTTATAAATTGACTCAGAAAAACAAGCTTATGATAAGGGTCTGTGGGAAGACCTGGTGTGATCTCAGCCACACGGATAACACAAATGTCATCAGACTATAAACTACCTCTACTCCCAGCCTTCTGGGCAGAAAACAGGTTATATGTCATCCCTCCCTTTGAAAAGGCAACCCTTGAGTGTTTAATAGCCCTGGTTTCCCCAGTGCATGTCTGTGAGCACAAGACACTCTGTGCCTCCTATACCTATCTGCTAAATGATGTTGTTAAAAATAGAAGAAAAGTAGAGCCTATTATATCCAGGTACATGCAGGCACTGGGCTATTTGTTTCTAAAGAAGAATACACAAAATTGGGAGGGGTATGTGGTGGTAGAGAGTCTGGAAGCTGTTGGAAATGGGAAGGGTAGAGGAGATATGACCAAAATGTGGTTTGTGAGTATATAAAATTCTTAACAAAAACATTAAGAAATGAGTTCTACAGCTATGCAAAACAGCACACAAATAGAGAAACTGAAGACTACATCTCCCTCAGCTTTATTTCTTGAAAGAAACTTTGAGGGGTAGTTTCGTATGTTCTTACATACAATTGCATTAAGATGGGACATTTGGCTACAGGAGATGAATCACGGTAAACAGAGATCACTACCACGAGAGGTTGATGAATACAGAGAAGAGTGTATTCACTCACAGATCTCATTCCAAAGGCGCACTGATCAAGGAATGTGTCAAGAAGAAGAAAGTCCTATCTGTATGAGGAACACCTAATAGAATGAGGGACACTTTCACATATAAAACAATCCTGAGAAAGAAATGAACCCCAGGAGGCAACACCATCCCTGATTTCCAAGTGTACTACAAAGCTATAGTACTAAAACAGAATGGTCCTGGCACAAAAACAGTTGTGCTGGTCTATGGAATAGAACCAAAACCCCAGACATAAGCCCTGCACACCTATGGAGGAGATAGGAGGGGCTGCCATGGAAAAATCAAATAGGTAGGGTGAGGGAAGAGTGAGGATCACTGGGAAACCTAATACAGTTAAGCTTACCAAGAAGACTAGTGCATACTGGGGAAGTCTCTAGGAAGGCTCCAGAATGACTAAGGAGTAACAAAAGGTACCCTGCAAGCTATAAAAGAAGAAACAGAAACACCAACTTAGCTACAAACCTTGCACTGCGCAGTGGCGTTTCACCTGGAAGACACCTTAGGGCAAGGATGGTACAAAGATTGGAGGATTAGCCAACCAGTATCTGATTTGATTTAAGGCCCATCCCATGAGATTGTACCCATACCTGTTGGGTGACCATGAACCTGAGACTAGATAGTCCAGGGATCTAGAGAAAAACCAGGTTACTACTGTTCTACTAAAGAAATGCAGCAGTAAAAAGATTCTTAATGACGTTCTGTTACACCCCTAGATCGGTGCCTTGTTTAGCCATCATCAGAAAAGCTTCTTCCTGCAGTAGGTGGGCACACATACAAACATCTACAGTCAGACTATATGCAGAGAGTGAGAGACCGTGCAACACTCAGCCCTAAATGGAATGCGTCCATCAAATGCCTCCCCTCTGGACTAAGGCTATCCTACACTGAAGGTGGTGGTGGAAAGAACTTGGGGGGGGGGGGGGGGGGGGGGGGGGATAGAAAACACCAAGACAGCAAGATCTTAACACAGCAGGACTGAAGCCCACAGAGATGGTGGCGGCCTGCAGAAGGCCAGCAGGTGTCCACACCGAGAGCTGGAAGGAGAAAGGGACACATGCCACTCACTACTCCTAACCCAGAAGCTATCTCCATATCTCCACTTGCAAAGAGAAAACTTCCTACAAGGGTGCTTCACGGTGGAGAGCAGCAACTCTTGAGGGTAGACCCATGCACAGCAGGGGATGGCCAACAGAAAACAAACTCAACACAGCTTTGGAGGGTCCTGTACTCATAATGTGGCACTGGCATTTCTTTTAACCCTAAAGGTGGTTTGTGTCTATATTACTACTTCCTGTTTTGTGTCTTTACAGGATTCCTCCGGCCACGAACACGTGTGTCTGAGTGTCTACATGTGTGTCTTATGCTTTCTCTCTTTGCCCTTTTGCTTTCTGGCTATTTGTTTTGTCATATACCAATCGGCTTGTTTTCGTTTTGTCTTATTATATTTTATTTTGTTATTAACTTGTTTGCTTTAGTATTGACTGTTTTCTCATGACAGAAAGAAAAGGGGGGATCTTGATAGGAGGGGAGGAAGGAAGGAAACTGTACTGAGGTAAGGGCAGGGAAAAAATAGTATATATTGCATGAAAAAAATCTATTCTCTATAAAATAAAAACCCTTAGCTATAAAAGAATAAAATGGGGCTAAAGTGGAAGCCTACATGCATATAGTTGCCGAAAGTACTAATGGACTGCTATATTCTAGACATAATCTAAATTTGATCCCTGGAATACTGAGATGACGTGTCAGTCTTCCACACTGGCAGTCCTTACAGTTCCATGAAAGTGCATGAGATGGACAACAAATTAGATGACCCTATGGAAATCCTGAATTAGGATCACTCAGAAAAGCTACTTTCAGATTTATGGGCAAAACAAAAAACAGAACAGGGCATGAAATAACAAATGTGGTACTTTTTTGTTGTTGTTTGAAAGAACTGTGTTTTGGAGTAATTGTCATGTAGCAATGGAGCACTCAAGTTTCCTTCTCAAAGAAAGGGCTCTTGGTGGAAACCTGAGCAGAGCAGAGCGCTGAATAAACAGTGATTAGCAGCGAAGACTACTCCAGACAGACCAAATAGTAGGTCTAAGATCTTGAGAAAGGCAGGAGCGCCAGAAGTCCCTGAAATAATGACAGATTTACGTAGAGGGAATCTTGTTGGTTACATAAAATGATACAGAAAAATAAACAAAAATTTCAAAGAGAAATCAAAAGCTGCATACCTGGTCTATATTTATAACCAATTGTTATAAAGTCCTAGGCTACTGTGTGGGAAGAATGGACACAAACAAAAAAAACTCGATGTGGACACCTATTCGTTTAGTCTAGTTGTGAGATTGTTATACTCCCCTCTCATTAAGTATAAAACCTTAAAAATAGGGTGGGGAGCTGGATAAGACAGTGAAGTGCCTTACCTTTCAAAGTTGGAGACCTGAACTAAGTCCTGAAAATCTAGGTTAAAAAAAATCCAAAACAGGTAACCTTGGGTCTTGTTTGGGCAACCATTTTGTTGAGACTTCATGCCTGTAGTTTCCCTGACAGACTACAACATGCTAAGAGGGAAGAGGGGACTTTCAAAGGCCTCCAACCCTAGACAAAGAACAAAATAGGCAACAAAATACTGAGAGCAGGACAAACAGTCCTTCCTAGGAAGGAAGGGAAGAGTCACATAAACTGGTTATCTGATACCAAGCAGTCAGTCTTGAAATCATGTGTATAAGCAAGCCTATACAGATTGTACTTATATATTTAGGATAATAGATACCTAATTAAAGACATCACAATCTGAGAGAGATCAAAAGGGGATGGATGAGTTGTAGGGAAGAAGAGGAAGAGGGAAACTGTTGTAATTATATTTCAATTTCACATATTTATCAGGAGGGCAAAGTCAAGTGTGTCAAAGCTTTCTTTCTGTCTCAGCACTGGGGAGGCAGAGACATGTGGATTCCTGAGGTTCAGTGACCAGCCTGCCTGGCCTACTTACCAAGTGCAGGCTAGAGAAATATACGGTCTCATAACACAAGCTGGATGGTCCCTAAGGAAGGACCCCTGAGATTCTCATCTGGCTTCCACACACCTCCGGCAACCAACATATAAAATCTTATCGATACAAATATTACAGGTCAGTAATATGCAACATACCTCTCTATTTTTATTAGCTTATATTAAATACATAAAATAATGGGTTTTCTGTACATTTCCGTACATGCATATGACCCATCTGTACTGTAAAAAGAAGTGCAAATATAATTATACAAATATCTTAGATCAAGTCAACAGGTTCTGTTTTTGCAGTGGCTCAGTCAACAAGATAAGCCTAGATAACGTCAGCAATTAATGTCACTCGGTGAGACACACAAACAAGCAAAAAAAAGTTTTAGACATGGTAGTGGGAAATTATCTCTTGTAATTAAAATGTTCCAGGGCACAGAAAGAAAGACCTCTGTATATAAATGGATTAAAGAAAAGTGGTTCCTTGAGTCTGATCTAATTGCTGCCTACCAGACTGTTGAACAAACATTTAAGCAAAAACTAACATAGGAAAGGGGGGAAAAAAAGGAAGTTAATAAAATAAAGATGAAGGATACGAAAAGTGAGGCTAGATTTCTCTCTTCTCATCAGGATATTTCTAAAGTACTCAATTAAAGGCAGCAATCTTCCAGGTAGAGTTCAGTACCCTGAGTTCCAGGGGTGTAACTGCTGGTTTGATAAAGGGCTTAGAGTTCCATTCAGGAGGGCTTAACAGGCAGGCATGTTGTCACTCGGAAAGCTTCCGTAGGAGACAGTATTCCCAAAAAAGCACATTAAAAAGACAGCTTCGTACTGCATATCCAAAGCTCACGTGACGGCGACTGACAGGAAATATCCACGACAAATCAAGTCTGTGTTTGTCTCCCGAGAGCAGCGCTGAGCTCCTGCCAGTCTTAGGCTGAGACACGGAAGTGAGGGCAAAGAAACTGCTGTTAGGGTTATCTGATGTGACGACTGAATGCCTGCCATAAACATATAAAAGTGATAAGCCCCTATCGGTGTACACACACACTGCGCAGATGCGTGTAGAACTCTCACAGAAGACAGGGATAATAAATGTACAAGTTGAAAAACAAAAATGGCCATACCGCGTACTCCTCTGGCCTCTGCATGGGCACACATGTGCACACCTCAACACACAGCATACACACGTGTGCCACACAGAGTGCTGATTAGTATGTTAGACACCAACAGGAATCTGTTTCAAGTAGTCATCACTGATCCTCCAGTTATAAGGGGATCTTACCACATGATATTCCTCAGCAATAAGGAAGTTTATTCTTTTAAGAGGTTAAACGGGATGTTTTGCTTCCAAGAATATTCTGTCACATAATTCTTTTCTATCACAATTTAAGCTTTGGCCCAATACAACTCAATAATAACAGGTCACAAACATGAAGAGTGAGATCTCTGTGGGTCAATTCTAGGAACACCATGGTTCTCTATGCCTTTTGTATATCATGAAGCAAAATCAGACCACAGAACCTTAACATAGAATAAATATCTGCCAGGTATGAATCACGTCAGGACATTCCCCATCTCACCGACTACACAGCTAAACGTACATGTGAAACTCTGTTGGTTACAGAATTTTAGCTTTGACACCCAGTTACACCTATTTGGGGGCATTTCACAACTTCAAATGCTCAGTTACACCCATAATCCTTCCTACCACAGCCAGCATTTCCATTGGAAATTTGTTTCAGGAAAATAGTGAAAGATGGTAGTTGAATCTATCGTAGCCCTACCGTGTGTTGAGTGCACGTGTGTTCCAGTGATTGTGCACACGCATGTTCGTGCATATGCAGGCGGGCGCAGAATCTGCTATTGCTCCTTAAGAAGCTATCAATTTTACTTCCACCTTCTTTTTTTAGTAAGAGAGCACGAGAGACAGACATAAACATACACATACAGAGACGCAGACAGACGGACGGACACAGACACGGGGTGGCTCACTGAACTGGAACTTGCCAGCCAACCTTGAGGATCAGCTCTCTTCCTCCCCCGCTTTGGCATTACAAGGCTGTTCCAATACATTCAGTTTTCTGTGTTATGAGTTCTGGATGATGGAAATCAGGTCCTCTTTACCAACTAAGCTCCTTCCCCAGCTCTTTAAGCCTAAAAGTACAAATAGTTTTAGAAGCACTATAAATAATTTTTACATGACCCCTAAACTATACACAGGCTGAAAATCCACACACAAACCGAGTACACCGAATGGCAAACAGTGAGCAGATGGGCCACTCACATCCAGGCCATCGCAGGGACAATTCATGCGTTGGCTCAAAAGTACCACCAATGTTTGTTTTGAGAGTCAAGTTTTGACTGTTTTTGCTTTTTAGCATATTTAGAAACTTGTCCTAAAAACAGACCTGTGCTTATATACATAACGCACAGGGTTGCAAGACTAGCTGGGAAGCGCTAAGATAATCTGCAAAGGCCATC
This sequence comes from Dicrostonyx torquatus, assembly GCA_028555095.1. Lineage (NCBI taxonomy): Eukaryota > Metazoa > Chordata > Mammalia > Rodentia > Cricetidae > Dicrostonyx > Dicrostonyx torquatus. The sequence continues at coordinate 984,868 of JAQHUG010000337.1, read as the reverse complement.
CTTAAGCTGCATCATCTTCCACCAAACTGCTGCCTGTGAAGAAGCTGCTAGCCTTCAAAAGACCGACAGCTTCGTATTAGCATCAGCGGATAGACCCAAACATCATCAAGGGATAAAGCAGACAGAGCGGGACAGACTTACACAGTTTACCAGATGAAACCAACTCTCTGCACTTTGGGGAGGATGTCTCAACATAAGAGAGAGGAGACAGGCACAAAGTACATGACATTTAGTTGTATTTATTGAAAACATAAAACGAGTTGTTGTCCTTCCACCTCTCACGGAGTCACGCTCTCCACTGATAAAGGCGTCATGCAAGACACAGAGGTTCCAATGCACATTGTCTACAAAGGCTCAGTCAGCCAGGCAAACACCCTAAGCAATGGCAGTTGAGATATTGGCCAAGGGAAGCAGGAGGACAGTCGCTTACTACAAAGGAATACAGATCCATTACCGGGGCATTTCCACAGAACGTGGAAAGCCAGATGTTTGTGTTTTAAAATCTTCTTTTTTTTTCCATCAAGACGACATGTGAGATTGTCAGAGCACCCTAGGGACCAAACCCAAACTTATCCATATGAACTGGTATTTGCAACTTGGTTTATAAGTGATTTTCTTGTTCTTCCAACCCGACTGATTTAAGTGAAAGGACGTCCCCCATCTGGAAGTTAACAAGGATAAGCAGGACAATCAGCTCGCAGGTGAGCCTCCAAGCAACCCTGGGAACTCAGAGTCAAGTTGAAGGTACTTGGCAGTCCATGTTGTCTACAAGGAAGAGCTGAATCCCTGTCCACATGGCAGGGCGGACAGGTATTTGAAAGGGGATTATTATTAAAGAATGCTCGAAGCCTATCAATCCTGAATCAAGAAGAATGTGTTGGAGGGAGAGGGAAAGGATGGTGAAACCGAGCTCACCACGGGGACTCTCACCCTTCCTCTCCTAGGACATGGTCCCTAGGACGCATGCTGCCATCCTAGAAGACTTATGGAAGCTCCAGGAAAGCCATGCATAGACGAAATTGGAAGTGAAAAGCCATGACAGTGGGTCTCTGTTGGTAGTAGGAGTCGCCATCAGCACTGTTCAAGAACCACAGCTCTTAGGAATGGAAAGGGGTCTCCAAGGAGACCAGCTCTTCTTTTACCTCCAGATGAGTAGCCTCGCTATGCATTTCACGCTATTGAATGGCACTTGTAACTCATAAGACTCCTTTCGTCCCCCCGTAAATGCTGGGGTTATGTATGGGTATGCTCTGCCAACTCTCCCTCCATGAATGCGTGAGTGCTCTTAACCCTGGCGGATTCTGAGCCGTTTAATCTGCTCTCAGAGGGGTCAAAGCTAGAAAGCCATTCCGTTTTGTCAAAACTATTACAAGTTCATATTTAGTTCTAGGATGAGGGAGTGTTGGAAACGGAGGATTGACTCTATTAGTAAGAAATCGGTGTTATGAATCAGGCAGCCTGCATGTCGGTTTTAGATTTGTCGGGATCTTGTTGTGTGTTTGCAGCTTTCCTAAATTTAAAATAGTAATCACACAGGGGCTTGCTGTCAAGTCAAATAACATCACTTGAAAGATTAAATTTTTCGTGAGATTTCAATTCTTTTATTATTATTATTTACTATTATTATTAAATTAGTAAGCAGTTACTGATCAACTCTAGGCAGTCAAGTCATTAAGGGCAGGTAAATTTCTCAATGGGGGGTCTTATTTAATTGGGGACAGGAACGGCAGTTAGGTGGTTAGAAAACACTAACCATTCATTCTAATTCAGGTTCCTGGAAGTCATGTATAATGTATTCATGAGCTGGACACAGAGGACTTAAAATTCTAAGATGCACTTGAAAAACCTGAGGAGGAGGAATTCGCCCTAAAGCAGTAGGTTTCCACCTTCTTCAGGTCACTGATTTTTGTAGGATTTGACAGGAACCTTGGTTTCTGCTTTAGATGAGGGCACCTATAGAGAACTGTCACATATATTTTTAGGTGGGTCAAGGACTCTCACAGATCCCACATTGACAACGCCACCTGTAAGGGAGAGACGGTTACAGGTCAGGCACTCATAGCAGTCTTACGCAATAACTGCTTTGATACGGGAAGTGGTTTGAGAACATCTGGAGGCACGGGTAAGAACAAGACAGGCTTTCTTTATAAAGACTCGGCCCCACCCAAAGAGCCCCATCGGCAGCGCCATTCTTGTGGAGTCCTCGGGTGACTTGTCTTCTTGGAATTTACATACAAGATCTCACACGCATTTATAAATACCGTCATCATAGCTAGCTAATTGCTACTTCTTCTTTGGACACTTTCAACAAAACCGAGCGTCCTGGAGCCTAAGCCAGGTGGACCCTAGCCAAACACAGAGCTAAGGAGAAAAAGATAGCATGTCCGTCTCTCTAAAAGCCGCACCGCATAACTCAACACAATATTACAGAGCACACAGAGAATTTTTCCCAGTTTAGGCTTCAGGAGCACAGAACAGAAGAAAGATTACATACCCAGACGATCCAAAGTTATCCATGCTAACACCACAGCAAGTCAAAGACCAGTGTCGGCTGGTATTATAGCCACAAGCTGATACACAGTGCCATCTGGCAGGAGTGCTAAGGTAGATTCTATAGAAAATCAATAGCAACTTCTCACTGACTAGAGTACTAGACTCCTTGAGTCTTGAATGGAATAATAAAGTACCATCTACCCACTTCTCAAATCTCATAGGACCGTGTGTGTTCGTGTGTGTGTGTGTGTGTGTGTGTGTGTGTGTGTACACAGGTTCCTGTGTGTGCATACATGTGGAGATAACCAGCTATGGTTTTACTATCATGAATCACTGCATCTGACTCTTTGAGTGTGTGCTGGAGACTTGAACTCCAGGCACCAGGCTGACATGCAGCAAGCACGTTATCCATTCAGCTGTCTCTCCAGACCTGAAAGACACCTTAATCTTTATTAACATGCTATACTGAAGAGTCCATTACATTGCGGGATGACTTAAAAACTAGTCAAAGAAATCTTTTAGATGAAGGACGCACCAGATATTAACCTGGTAAGAACAGATGATACATTTTGAGGGAGTCGAAAGCAGAGAAAGAATGAAATATATTTAGGAAGTTCAACAGAGGTCAAACGGGAAAGAGAAACGCTTATCTCTCATGTTCTTAATTACACAAATATGTTTAGGAGAATGAGAAAACTAGGAACTTAGACTTACAACTAGTCTGAAAACACCGAGTGACTTTTGTCCTAACATGCTCTGATGCTGCCCTTTTGACTTTATTAATATTACATAAGACTGTAACAAAATCTTTACTTTCAAAGTAGGGGTAAATGAAGAAACTGAAGTTGCCAGTCATGCAAGTCATGGTATGTCTTCAATCAAAGACATCCTTCCAACACCAGTAAACTCTAGAAAGCTAAGAGCTTCTATTAAATCAGATCTTCCCCAAGGACTGTAATCCACAAGCCAGAAGCAGGAGAAGATCCTAGTCAATGAACACTCAAGACCCTGTTTTCCTCTCTGCTGCCTATGTAATCCAGCCATGTTTAGACCTGACAAATAGCCACACACATGTTATCATGGGACTTTGGAACTTTCCAGGTATGCGATGTCCCCTCCTTTAATATTTACTGCAACAACCTATAATCTGTGTTTACACTTCAAGCAATCACACAGGATTTCAACTTCCTAAGGCTGAATGGTCTAAACATGAAATACTTGCCCTCTAAAGTGAGATTTCCGTGTCCACTTATTGCTAATATGCTTCAAATTTAATTAAAAGTCACGTTGCAGTGCCTATTAAAATAATTTTACAAAAACATTGTCAGATAATCCAAGAAAAAAATAATTTAGAACAGCGCCTGGTACCCATGCAGAGCTCCATAAATACCATCTCATGATGGCTTCGGCTAACAAACAATAATTCAATAACTCTCACATTATGCTCGCTCCCATGACCCTTACACCTTCTACTCCTATCCCCATCCTTCAGTCATGTTCCCTTGATTTAAGTAGAACTTAATAGTCTACGGGAAACTAACAGAATATAGCAAAATGATGAGAAATGACTTCCAAGATGGAGTTATTAGAATACCTCCTAATACCTTCACCTTGGGTACTTGGAGGATAAAGAGTCAGCACTGCGCCAGGTAGCCTGGGGTGCTCTACCTACAGAGACTCTCATTCAGGTAGAAACAGAGCTTTGAGTTTGTCGCAGGAAAGAATTTCAGGACAAAGGAGAAAGAGCCACGAATGTCGCTACTATGCTTTTCAAACAAAAATAAGGGATAGTACACGGTTTAGACTTAAGAGCCAGCACCGAGCAACTGACACCCACAAGGAAAGACAGTATGGACTCCCGTGCAGTTACAGGCTTCTTAAGAGTGTCACATGAGCTGGGCGGTGGTGGCGCATGCCTTTGAAATGGAATGGGTTAACAACAGTGGTAATGCCAGGACCCCCCTTCTCCCAAGCCCAAAATAGGGACATGGGCCAAGATTTCCTGCTAGCCTAAGCAGGATAATGCCAGGTGGCTTGGTATCTTTAAAGCAAGGCCGCTCGGACCCATGGCAACAGTAAGCCTATAGTCTGAAGGTCAGGCCTAGCTAACAAAGAGATAAAGGATGAATAGAAAAAAAAAGATGTACCTAGACAAGGTCAAGCTGACATAACTGAACTTTTCCCTCGCCTCAAAGTAGCTAATAGAAACTGTATAATCTGTTTTTATAGAATATAAATACTGACTCTAGACTGTAAGAGGCATGCTCAGTTCAGGGCATCCTCAGTTCTGAGATATTAAACCCTCTTGCAATTGCATCCAGCTGGCTGGCCTGATGTTTTGCGTCTTGACGGTGTGATGAAGGTACCCAGGTCTCTGGGGTCTTTCACCTTTAATCCCAGCACTCGGGAGGCAGAGGCAGGCAGATCTCTGTGAGTTCGAGACCAACCTGATCTACAAGAGCTAGTTCCAGGACAGGCTGCAAAGCTACAGAGAAACCCCATCTCGGGAAAAAAAAAAAAAAAGGAGTGTCACATGAAGACATCCGTATGAGAACTATAGATGTGATTCTGTGGCTTTAAGTGGCGTTGCTTAAACGATGTAATTTGCACTATGGTTTAAGATCGAGTCAAGTTCGGAACATAGGTACAAAATGACGGGCGAGGGCGAGTTGACTTGTTTCTCCCCATGTGCTTCCTCTGTGTAAATGCGGCTTCATGAGGCACATCGTTTAGAAGGAGGGAGGTGGGAGGTGAGTGGGGAGGGTTGCACTTATAGGGTCACAAGCATTCTAGTTCTAAACCAGCACAGTTCTGTTGTTTACAGCATCCTGGCTGGAGGTATCTCTTGGCAAAGGAAATGCTGTCTCTTTAAGCAAGCTTGACTTGGTTGGTTGTGTTGACATTTCTGACCCTCTGCCAGCAGGAAACACAAACCAATATAAAGAGTTTTGTTTTACTGTGCCTCACTTGTTCTGGCTCTCTGGGATTTTTTTTTTTCTGGCTAGTTTGTTTTGAGACAGTCCTGTGAAAGGGCCCAGATGAGCACAGGATTGTAAGCCATTACTAATTTATACAATTAAATAAGAAGTGTTTTTTTGGAAGTTGCATAGGTGGTATACTTGCCGGGATAAAAGTGATCCTTGATCAGTATTACTTACTTTGTCTTACACCATCATCGGGACCTCTTGATAGAACTTCTAGTCTATTTAAACATCTCTCTCGACGCTGATGAAACACTTGAGCCACTGGAACTAGGCTTAAAATTCAGAAACCATCTGGGTTCAGTCTCTGTGGATGAGGCTCCTTGGCTGTCCTTTGATACAGTTCTTCAGGGAAGCTCTTCGAGTTTAGTCTCCCTCTCCTTCGGAGAATCAAACCCAAAGGGAAAATGGCCAATTCTTAACACTGTCCACATTCAGCAGGCAAGCAGGAGACACTCAGACACTTGAACTCTGAAGTGTCAGTAGAGGTGAGAAATAAGGAAGTCATAGCAATTCTGAAACCCAAGCTGAAGTACTCAGTTAGGTCCCCAGGCCTGCAAATCAACCTCCTGGTATTTTGTACCCAGAGGCTTTTCCGTTGTACTCTTGAAGTCATGCCTCCTGTTCACGCTTGCTGCTCTGGGTTTGCCACGGCCTTCCTTGCCAGTGAAATGTGGGTGGCTCTATAGAGTCCTCTCATTTAAGCCTGCCTCTTTCCCCTTTGCTGATTTCTCCTGATAAAATCTCCTCCTGTGACAGGTTGTAAAGCTTGGTTCACCGGAGCCTGCCCTATCCATCTGTGCTCACGCTGGGACAGAGGAGAGGCAGTTCCCTTAAAGGTCTGCCTTTTCCTCGACCTCATCCATAAAACTTCTTAAAACCCAAACTTCTGTGAAGAATGTGACTCAAGCTCGTGACACTTCTGTTGAGAGCGTCTGTGACGGTCTTGGGAGGTCATGTGGTATGGCATTCTTCTTTACTATTTCCATGACCTGACCAGAAAGATGTGTAGCTACAAGCTGGGCTTGTATCTAATGTCATGGTTTTCTGACAGTGCTATGGTATGACCTTGTTTTCTGTTCCTGTCCTTTAAACAACATGCATTCGTTTAATTCTCTCTCTTTCTCTCTCTCTGTGTGTGTGTGTGTGTGTGTGTGTGTGCGCGCGCGCGCGTGCGTGTGTGTTCCAGGGTATGTGTATTTATACCACACGAGGGCAGAGGTATGGGGGTCAGCGTAGTATGCCAGATCTCCTGGAACTGAAGCTAGAGATGGTTGTGCGATGCCATGTGGGTACGAGGAGCCAAACCTGGAGCTTCTGCAAAAGCAACAGGATTTCTTAACTTCTGAGCCAACTCTCCAATTCCGGTGATTTTCTTTAATTTTATAAGTATTTCATTATCTAGAGAGACTGAGAATCTTCAATTTATCAAGTCATGGATTTTTTTTTGTTAACTATCCTCTCAATTTACCTTTTTCCTACAGTTTATCATAACATAATAAAAGTAAATCTAGTGACATTTCAATGATTTCTTTCCTAGGAAACCTCTTTAATTGGATCGTTAACTCATTTGACAACTTTTACTCCCAATATACTTACAAATGACTGTGGATCACACAGGACACGGACCTGTGCGCACTGCTGAAAATTCTGTGCAACTTCATTTCTAATTTCCAGTGAACTTTTTCTTACAGTAAAAAAAAAAAAAAAAAAAAGTCCATCAATGGTGTAGGAGGGATCTTCTGTATTTTGTGTTGCTTTCATTGGTTAATAAAGAAGACTGACTGGCCTGTAGGATAGGGTAGCCCTTAGGTGGGCAGAGTAGAGAGAACGAAAGGCTGAAGAGAAGGGAAGTGTGCCAGATGCCATGATGCTCCTACCCGATGCTCCTACCCGAGATGGATGTAGGTTAGACTTATGCCGATAAGCCAAGACACGTGGTGATACACAGACTATTAATAAT
>JAQHUG010000337.1:961879-972800 GCA_028555095.1 Dicrostonyx torquatus | reverse complement strand
GAGACAGGGTTTCTCTGTGGCTTTGGAGCCTGTCCTGGAACTAGCTCTTGTAGACCAGGCTGGTCTCGAACTCACAAAGATCCACCTGCCTCTGCCTCCCGAGTGCTGGGATTAAAGGCGTGCGCCACCACCGCCCAGCTAACGGTTGTAGATTCTTGTAGTGACCATTGACATGCAACTTTACTTGCTTTACTTGGAGTTTCATGAAGTATTTAAAAGTTTATCTTTTCACCGGGGAATGAACTTAACAATGTTAAAACTATCAGCATCCACCCATTGCCTCCTTATGTGCCGTGACAAGAAGACTTAAGAGAGGCAACTTCAAAGAGAAAGGTTTTATTTGCCCCACAGTTAGCAAGAGCACGGTTCAGCATGTTCAGGAAAGAATGGTGATGGGCAGGACTGGGACTCCTTATCGTCCACAAACCATAAAGCAGGGAGCCCTGCCCTGACATCAGAGTTGACTATGACCTTCCCCCCCTCCACACAAGGACCCACCTCTAGTTAGGCTCTACTTCCCGAAGTTTCACAGCGTGCTAAGAGCACTGCCACCTGACAAGCAACTGTTGGGACACCCAAGCCCAGGCGGCCCATTTCACATCGCAACCACGTCAGTGTTACTAAGGAAAGCGTGTCTTTTTAGGTGTTCGCTAGGCTCTAATACCGCTGGCTATCTCAAAGCCAGGTTTAATTGATGTTACAAGGCTCAGCTTGACACATGGAGATGATTCTACCTTACAAGCACCATCCATATTGCATACCTAAGGGTGGATTATCGAGATGTGTGAAGGACTCAGTCCGGAAGCCCTCAGTGGTAGTTCCTACGGAAGCGCCACTCACCCAGCACAGCATAGCAGGTTTTGGACCACATGGAGACCTCTAAGACAATAGTCTTCGTAACTCTATGAGAAAAAGCAGTGCCAGGGACAGGTTAACTTACTTATCCAAGATCCCACAGCTAGGAGAAAGCACAACAAATTGATGTCCTCTGCCTCACTCGCCAGTATCAAGGAACGGTACCCACTCTCCATTATTAAAAACACTTGATATACTTGACATTTCCCGAGTACCAATTATATGCCAGGCAGGCATCAGGAAGAAAGAGGAAGGATTTTAAAGAGCTCAGACTTGAACTGAAGGGATTTTGTTTCCAAGCAAATGTAGGAGCCATGGAAAAGAAAAAGGCCATCGCCCGATGTGATACTTTCCTGGAGAGGCTAGGGTGTTCTCATGGTGGCAGCAAACTTAAGTAACAAGGGGGACTCTTAGCAGTACCAAACTCTCAAACTCTTTTCTTCTAAATAATTACAGCATGCCTGCTTGAATTGAGAGTATGTGAAACATCACACACATTTTCTTCACTGGTATCCAGTCGTTCATGTTACAATGAGGCACACTGTTTCCAGGGAGAACACTTACTATTCTTAGATGTGTGCTCCTTACATTTTCTTGCAGACCTTACTATATGTGGTCATTGCCTCCGAAGAGGCACACCTCCCCAGTCTAAAGTGGCACAGAGGGTTAATTAATAACCAAATTCTAATTCTCTGTTTCCGTTGTCAAGGAAGAGCCATTCGCTCTCCAGGCTGGAATGCGCTGGTTTATGCCAGCTTATCTACTTTCCTGACACTTGCTTAGAAACAAAAGAGGGGAGATAACTGTACAGGAAACTCATCCAGTCTGGAAACTAGGCCTAAGACCAAGCTGGGAGGCCAAAAAAAAAAAAAAAATGGATTATCTATCTCAAAGGGGGAACCAGATGATCACACAATTCTACTGTCTTCCAGGTTTATACTCAGGATTACATGGGAATTATTTTGGTTAATCTTCACAATAACTCTGATAAAATGCGTCACCCTACTCTCCATTTGATAAATAAGAAAAACTAGGCCCAACTCCACACACAAAAAAGTGGCAGAACTAGAATTGGAGCACAGTCCAGAAACCAGTCTGCTTTTAATCACATGCCCAGGATAAGCAATGAAAACACCCTTGGGGCCAAGCAAGTAAGGAGGATGTTTGAAGTAGCTTAGCCTTAAGATTAGAAAGCCAAGGCTCTTAACCATGGCTGCCTTTGGAATCACCTAGGGAGCCTTAAAGACAGTTGGTTGAAGCCTGGGTTCCACCCCCACAGATGTGATTTAATTGATGTGGGGCTGCTAGGTGCTCTAAATGGGCAGTCTAGCCAGAGGCAGGCTGCTTGCAGAGCAGGGTGGCATGTGGCTCCCTTGAAAGCAGCAAGAAGAGCCTTGCAAATGTTATGTAAGCAGCGTGCTGGACAAAGGTTGCTACTGCTTCTGCAACCAGTATGTGATCTCTGAACTTTTATTTGGTATAAATAAGATACTAATATGGGAGTTAGATACATAGATGATTGAGAGATACGTAGATTATAAAAGATAAATGATAGGAGATAGATAGATACATACATACATAGACAGACAGACAGACAGACAGATAGGACAGACAACAGATAGATAGATAGATAGATAGATAGATAGATAGATAGATAGATAGATAGATAGATAGATAGATAGATATGACAGACAACAGATAGATACGTAGATGCAGACGGCATTGTCATGGATTTTTGCAGAGATGATTATCTGGTCTCTGATCCTTTCCATGTCATCATCCAGCTCCAATTACAGGACAATTATAAAAAAAAGAGTAATCTCTGTTCAAAGGACCCTGGCGTACACCCTCTCCTTCAAATGGAGGTAACCCAACTATGCTCACCTAACAAATACATACCATTCGATACAGAAAATTTACTTCAACTTTTTCAAAAGTTGTGTTTTAAAAAGAAGACCACTCAAAATGAACTCTGACCTTTTTGCCAGCCAAATAAAGAGATCTCACTTAACTAAACAAGTCTTAAGGAACAAAGGTGGGAGGGGGCGGTTGAGGAGGTTGCTCAGTCTGTGAAGTCTGTGTCGCCTGGAGACCTACATTTCGCTCTGTAACCCAGTGGCTATGGAGGAGAGCCAAGCAGATCACTAAAGCCGGTCAGCCTAGCTCAGTCATCAAGCGTCAGGATCGGGGAAAGACCCCATCTCAAGAAGTAAAGGTGGAGAGCAAATGAGAAAAGACATCTGGCATCAATCTACGGCCTCCACATTCACGCGCACCCACACGGAGACATATATGTCAAAAACAAGCAAATAAAACAGAAAAGAATGGTGTTACATGCTCTAAAGGTTTGTGTATGAAGCACCACTATGAAGCATGTAGCACCACCAGATAACATGTCACTTGTGCTGGGGAAGGGAAAACAGAAGCTGCGTGCCATCGGAAGATGCTCATCATTAAATAGCCTGCAGATGTGGGAAAAGATGCTACTAACGGCAAGTCCGAATCCTCTTCTGAAAAACGCAGAAACTTCAGCCAGTTTGTGAACTCACGTCTTGCTCCACAATCATGGCAACTGTTGCACTGCCAGCCAAAAGGAAATGGCCAAATGCAGCAATTAAGAAAGATTTTAGGTTGGGGCTGGAGAGATGGCTCAGCGGTTAAGAGCATTGCCTGCTCTTCCAAAGGTCCTGAGTTAAATTCCCAGCAACCACATGGTGGCTCACAACCATCTGTAATGAGGTCTGGTGCCCTCTTCCGGCCTTGAGCATACACGCAGACAGAATATTGTATACATAATAACTAAATAAATATTTTTTTTAAAAAAGAAAGATTTCAGGGACTGGCTGCGTAGCTCAGCCGGTCACTTGGTTGCTTGCTGTGCAAGCTGAGGACCTCGGTTTCAGTCCCTAGGATGGACGTAAAAACTCAGGGATGGTGATATATGACTGCAATCTGGGTGCTGGGAGGGTGAAAACAGAGGTCCTTGGAGCTCAAGAGCCAGACAAACAGTCTGACTGTGTCAAGAAATAAGGTAAGAGCCTGAAAAGCAAACATACTGAGCATCAATCTCTGGCCTCCACGTAGGAACATACATATACGCTGATGCACACGCACACGCGCGAGTGTGCACACGCCCAAGCGCACACACACACAAATAACCCGGGTGGTGTTAGCTGGCTAGTCAGTCAACCTAGCCAAAATGGATACTCAAGATTCAGTTAGCGACCCTGTACCTTAAAGTAGAGAGATTCGATTACAGAAGACTTCCTGATATCCACCTCCGGCCCTCACGTGTGCAAATGGCGAGTCCACACATGCACACCCACACTGAAGCACACAGGGATACCGCTGATGCGTTCGTTCTAAGTAAACAAGCCCAATATCCACCCCTTCTCACACCAACAACTCACGGAGAAACTCCCATACCTATAATTTTTTTTTTTAAATCTAAGAAACTATCAAAACAGATTTTCCTTTTGAAAGAAGCCCAGCCACATATTTTCATTTGCCTGGGGCAGCAGAGGCTGAAGAAGCTAAAAATACATTCTTTTCTTCTAAGTTTGGAAGAACAAATCAGACCAAGCCAAGAGCTGCATATCATGTCCCCCTATCTTAAAAGTCTTACCAGAAAATGCTCTGCATAGCCGGATTCAGGCAAAGGCATCTGTTTTGCGTGTGCACACACATCCACCGTCAGGAACATCCCTCTGCCTTACCCGTCCAGGAAGATTCAATAAGCCATATTTGTACTATCAACAGGACAGTCATCATTTGATTGATTAGGTAGGGTGCTTGTTTCTCGCTTTCTTTGTGTTGGAGAGAGAGTTCCATGAGGGTTGAAAACAAACCAGGGGGACAGGTAAAGACATTCATTAAAAACACATACAATGAGTGAGTGTGTGCACTCACTCACTAATCATTTGGGCCTTGGGAATTCGCAGTCGACGGGATTTTTAAAATAGAAGGATACAAGCTTCGGACGCCTCGCACAAGTTGTGTCTTCCGAGGCTGGCAAAGTGAAATGCTATGTCTCTTCTATCCGACTTCCCCAAGGGAACTGAAAAACACGCGTATGCATTCACGCATACCCACGCACAGAGCTCTGTGATCACCTAAAGGCCTCCGAAGGAAGACAAGCCTTTTAAAGTGTGGACTTTTCCATGACACCCAACGTTTCTCAAATTACCTATTAAACCAGCATAATAATAACAGCCGGTTCCGTTCACGGGCCACTAGTGCATAGCCTTTTTTTTTCTTTTTCTTGAAAAGGAGAACCAGTTAGCAAATGTGTGTGCAACTCTCCTTGCCTCTTGGGAAAGGGTTGGCAGATGTGGCAGGAGGGCTATTTGCCCAGACTGCAGCTGGGCCTTTGACAAGTGCTTCTGGTAAAATACCTTGTGTTGTATGCATCCCCCCCACCACACACCCCCAAAGCCAGGCAGGACCATGGGCTGGTGATGTGGATTTTTTTCTGGATTTTTTTTCAAAGAGAACTGGGAGGAAGAAGGAAAACCGGAATGTCACCACTACACACACACACACACACACACACACACACACACACACACACACACACGAGGCCAGCAGCCTCGGGCTGTTGTTATTCCGGAAGGTCATTGGGTGGTACCTGCAAAGCCAAGCTACTTTCCCAGCCTAGCGCGGAGCGAAGTTGGCCACGCGCGTCCCCTTAACTGTACCGTACCTTGCAATTGGGCAGAGAGTGAGTCCTGGTGCTGCTGGTACTTGAGCGCCACCGCCTCGGCTTTGCGCAGCTGGGTCTGCAGTTCCAAGTAGAGCATCGCGCCATAGAGGAAGCCGAAGATCACCGTGAGTAGCAGCAGCGTCTGGAAGATCCTCTTCTGCTTTCGGGAGCACATCCCGTTTCCCATAGTCCCTCCTGCGCCCCGCGCTGCGGCGGCGGCGGGCGCCGTCGTGTCCTCGGTCCTCGGCTGAGTCGGGCGGCTCAGCAGCGGCCACCGCGGGAAGTAGCCGGACTCGGCATGAGCAGAAGACGCAAGACACAAAAGCGGGGCCGGAGGGGAAGAGGCGGCCGCTCAGCCCCCGCGCGCGGCGGGGCGCCAGGCCATCGACGCCACCCGGGCAGCGGCCACCAAACTTCTGTGACGTCGGATCTCCGCGAGTGGCTGGGCCCGCGTGGGGTCCCTTTGCATACTTCAGAGCCCGCTGCCCTTGCCGCCGGTCCCCACGCGCCGCCTACCCGGCTTTCCTTCCTCCACACTTTTTGGCCTCGCCGTCCCCACCGTCTGTCCCCGCCCCTCGCGCCGGCTCCCGCGGCTGGACTTTGTCGCTACCACTGGTAGGAGACGCGCGCCCAACAAAGGGACCTGGCTCCCAGCGGCGTCCCCGCGCAAGGTCCTCCTCGGATGGTGGAGAGATGAGAACAGGTTGCAATGGTCGGGTTAGGAGGGGGCCGGTGGGCCAGTGTCACTGATCTGGTAGCTCCAGCGGTCCGCCACCTCCCACCCAACTTACGTGTCACCCACGGCCCCGCTATCATGGCCAACGGGATTCCGGGAGGAAGTCCCACTCGGGCTCCTAGCTCATTGGGCCCGCGCGAGCCACCGCTCCCTCCTTTCGGGGAGCCAATGCTGGGCTCCATTGGACGCCAGCTTTGTCTGTCCCGCCCCGGGCCGCGCCTTCCCTCTCTGCTCCGGGCAGGCCCTGCGCTCCGTGGGCCGCACGGCCGCCTGGCGCCTGGGTGCGCCCACGTGGAGCCCGGGTGGGTGGGGATAGGCGGAGGAGCCGGCCTGGGAGTGCTGGGGACTTGTCCTGGCCTGAGGCTTGGGGATGATCATTGGGCACGTGTACACATGTGTGTGCCTGTGTGTCCCAGCACTTGGAATGCACGTGGAGAAAGAATACAGCGCTTATACACGCCGAAGACAGCAAACAGCACAGGGCATGCACTCTGCTAAATCCTGCTCACTTCTTAGCCAACAGAATGAGCTCAGGTTGCAGACACAGTGTTCTTTGCATAATAGGCACAATCTCTCCAGGGCTACCTCCTGAGACGTCTCCCATCAGGGAGTCTAGCCTGCCTTCATGGATGATAGGAAGCAAGCTGGAGCCCTGAAACTTACTTGACTGTCCTCATGGGATGGGGAAATCACTTTGTTGGCAGAAGGAAAGAAATGATCTCATATGTTTCCCCTGGCTTCAAATGGAATAATTTAAAAACAAATCTTACAGGCTGAAATGAGTGTGCATTCATTTTGCTATGTGTATTTCTCGTAATGGTGGCAGAAACACATCAGTTACATTTTAAAATTACATCTTCGAGGCCGACAAAAGACTGTAACTAGAGAAGTTAGACAAACATAATAACTCCAAACCACTTCTATCCAAACCACTTCTAAGAAATCCATGGTGTGTTTGTTTCTTCCATGTAATGAGAGGGGGTGTGGAATTGAGGTTATGCATAAATGATCATTTTGTTTCCCCTCTTGACCTGAATTCTAAGGGAAATGCATTATTTCTGAGAAGAATCAGCAGTGCAGTAGCGCTTATTACATTCTGCATAATTTTCGTGATACCCTGACTGGGTTTTCGTCATCACCATCAGTTATGGGGAATGAATGCTTAAGATGAAGGAAGATCTGCTTCTGTCAGGTTCATTTTATTTTATTTTTTTTTAATTTTTATTGTTAAAAGAAAAATTTACATTTACTCCCCTTGTTCCCGGCCCTCCCGCTCCCCCACTACCCCACTGCCCTCCCCCTGCTTCCTTAAGATGGTGCAGGATACCCTGTCCTATGGGAAGCCCAAGGCCCTCCCCACTCCTGGATGTTTTTAGGTCAACTCTGTAATCATCAGTTAACAAGAGCCACACAGGCAGACTGGGGCATTTATCTCATCGTGAAACATAAGCAGGATTGTTTATCTTCACTAATAAAAAAAAAAAAATCACATCACAGTTTTCAAAACACACTGATAGCCCAGGACATTCAATTTACATGCTGGAAACAAAGAAACCAAATTTCACCGTGCTGACTCTAAATAGTTATTGGACTTTCTAGGTCTTATAAAAAGTAAGTTGCTCACAACAGAAGAACCAATCAGAATCTTACCCATTTCATCTTGTTCTGTAGAAACCAACTCATCACTCCAAGTAAGCATGTCATCAAGAACTATATTCTATTAAAATGTGAATCTATTCCAGGCCTGATGGTACAAACCTGTAATCCCAGCTACCGGGGAGATCAAGGCAACAGGATTCCAAGGTCAGTTTGGACAAAATTAGAGAGACCTTGTTTCAAATCAAAAGTGGGAAAAACAGACCTAGGGATGATAGCTTATTGTTAGGACACTTAACCTAGCATGTAGTTGGCAGTGATTTCAATCCCAGTCCCAGGAAAAAGGAAAAAATGCCCAACTAAAAAAGAAAACAGACTAAAGAAGCTTAGTCTTGTTCCACAGTCTTGGTGTACTCTCACAGACACGAGTCTTTGGGGATTTACCACTGTGTAAGGCTTCCTCTTTCTGTTTTACTCACAGAAATTGAAAGTAATTAGTAGGATTCTTTTAGAGTCCCTCTGAACTGAATTCACTCATAATGTGTGAAAGATTCCTTTGCAAACTTCCCCAAAGGAAATGAAATTTTCAGCAATAATCTTAGCCTATACTCAAACATGAGATTTATTCTGGATACACATGCACACGCAGACGAATGTTATAGTAGAGAGGTGTGGCAAGTCCGCCCACAAATTACACAACACGTGGTATTCAGCTCCATGTCCAGTCTATGGAAACTCATGAATTCTTGATCACTCATTTTAAACCTCGGACTTCGAGGCATCAGCTTCCTTTCAGTTTCGTAAGGTCTTCTTTGCCTAGAGCAGGCAACTGATTCTACAGAATATAATAAATCAAGACCATAAAACACAACTCAATATTTTAGTCATAAATTTGAAAGAGAAGGAAGTTATTACATCAACTTATCCATTATTTCAAATTCAAGAAGGGTTTGCAGGAGAACATAAAGTCACTAATGGCAGTGTCTTTTAAATATTACATTTTCAAGGTGAACATTGCCTCCGGATTCTTGAATGTATAAGTATAGCGCTTTTGAGTAGCTAACATGGGAGGCATCCAGGGCCTATAAATTAAATTTGCATAGCACTGCCTTTGGGTAGAGTTTATAATATATGAGCTATTTACACTGGTCTTGGAAGGTCTGTTGTTAGTTACATTTTATTTTGTTTCTTTAGTATTTAAAAGAACAACCTTTCATAATTAAATATCCATGCATTATATATTTCACAGTGTGTGCGTGTAATTTGGAAATTACAAATACCCAGGGATTTCTCCCACTTTGCATTTTGCTTGTAAGACAGGAAAAAGACAACCAGAACCTCACATCCTGGAAGAGTTAAGATAGCATTTGAGAACATTAGCATGTTCTCTGACTCAAAGGACGATGTTCAAATTTGCTTAAGTTCCAAAGAGGGGAAGTTAAGAAAAATAAATTTGACATAAGCAGGTGATGCATAATTTGGAATAATCTAATTAGCATTATTAATGTAGATTGAGCAATCGGCTTTCATGAAAACTTGTATTGAATTATCATTACTACAAATAAAATTCAATATATTTTAACTTACTGGACATACAGCATCCAAATGAGTGCTGAGTATTCAACTTTAAAATCATGAGCTCAGGCTATGGGCTGGTGTATGGATGCTCATCTAAACGGGGGGGGGGCTCAACTTCTAGCATTTAAATTTCCTAGTTTAATTGGAAACTTGCCATCTGAGGGGAAAATCTAGTAAAGATGGATATGTGGACAGGTTTGTGGAGGATTTTCTTTATCGATAATTGATGTAGGACCGTGCAGCCCCTACGGACTGCAGCATCCCGACAGAGATTGTCTTGTGTAAAACGGCTAACTAATCCCGAGCCAGTGGGCAAGGCAGCATGCAGAGCCCCGTTATGGGTTTAGCTTTAAGCTCTTTCCCTGGCTTCCCTCAGTGATGGCTTATGACCTGGAAATATAAACCATTTCTTCTCCAAAGTTGCTATCGGCTGGAGCGTTTTTATCACAACAGATAAAGGATACTAGAACAGTAAATAAACAACTGGTCGTCCCATCAACAAAATGTAAAATGGCTTTAAAGTGTCAATAACTCACAGTTTGTACCGTGTCATGTAACAATTACAGAAATAACTCTCCTCTATTTCTAACAGGAACTTGCGCCCTGTGTCTCATTGCTTTTTTTATTTTTTATTTTGCCACTTCACCCATTTGTTGACTCCTAATTAGTACATGCACCTCACTTCTTGTCACCTTTAAGAGCTGTTCTAGGAATAAGGGCATTCTGTGTTTTGACGGTTCTGTGAGAAATACGTTGAAACTCCTTTTTGTCATTTAATGACCTGGAAGTAAGTGTCAGTAGATTAATGAAGCAAGAAGGTAGGCGTGGGACTGGGGCATAACTAACTTGTTTACCCCACCTGGCATGTCTTGGTGCCTTCCTTGGGCCTGCGTACTAAGTGGCTATCTTTGCGATTTTTAACTGTGTGAGGAGTTAAAGGAGGGAGAAGGAGTAAACGGGCAATCAGTTCTCACAAGTTGAGTCCTTCCCAATAGCAAACAGGACTGAAAAGATTGCTCAGTGGGGTAATGCATTTGTGGTGCAGGCATTAGGTACTGAGCTCTGGCATGTGGAGACAGGAAGTTCCCCAGCTCACAGGCTTAACCTGGCTTAGGCAGGTACAAAAACGAGACCGTGTTTCAAACCTGGTGGAGGAGGAGGATGGACACTAAAGGTTATCCCCTGGCTTCTTCATGTACACTGTGAAACCCAGTTACATACATCCTACCTCACCCAACACGCACAAAGAACATTGTGGAAACTGCGATGAAAAGCTAAACTCTATTACTATGACTAAGAACTAGAGAAGAGAGAAGCAATGATTTTGTAACATAGGGCTTGACTGCTTCTTTTTATTATTATTAAAAATTTTTAAATACAATCTTTTTGATTTTACATAGGCACCCCATTCCCACTCCCTCCCCTCTTCCTGCTTGCCCCACTCACCCACCCCC
>JAQHUG010000337.1:914704-943210 GCA_028555095.1 Dicrostonyx torquatus | reverse complement strand
CTTGTTTCATGGGAAAACCTTGTTTGTCATTGCCGCCACTGATTCGGACCACGTAACCCTTCCACTCTTCACCCAGGGCATCGGCAGCCACTTTCATGGCCATGCGCTTCTCATAGAACTTCCGAAGCTTGCGTTCATCGTCCGCTTCGATGAGTTTCTGGCAGCCTGTGGCAGGGAAGGAGATATTCAGCTTCATCTTCGCACAGCCGACCGCCTAGGAGGCGCCACGAAAAAGAGCCATAGTGGGCAATTTATAAACAGTAGAAACATTTCTCACAGTTTGGAATCTGGAAAGGACAAAATCAAGTCACCAAGAAGTTCAATTCTGTCAAGGCCTTGTTCTTCACTTTGAAGGTGGCATTTCCTGTTACACCCTCACATCATGGGAAATACAAACATGTTCCTTTAAGTTTATCTTAGAATAATGCCAGTAATATTTATCATCAGAAGCTCATGACTTAGTCACCCACCAAAAGGTCTGATCTATTGATACTTCACATTGCAATTAACATTAAACATGGGAATGTTGGATGGAGACATATTAAACAAAGCAAGAACCATTGTCTACAACCTCAGAGACAACACATTTCTCCAGGAGAAAAGAACTGAGATGGCATTCATGTCTTTTTCAAAAACAATAAATTTAATATAAAAGTGTTTCTGCAAGGTTATGGAGGCTGAAAAGTTCAGTGCTCAAGTCTCAAAGGTAGATAACTAAGAGCACTGATATTGTTCCAGCCAAAGGTTTGAGGATCAGAGAGACCAAAAGGGTAAACTCTTGTCTGCATACAAGTCTGAGAAAGAAGATAGAGGTTTTTGAAGACAATGGGACACAAAGAAAATGTTTCTTACTTAGCCTTTTATTCATTCAACCCTTTCTTACATTAGATGAGCCCTCTTAGCCTTTAATTAATTCAATTGATAATCTAGTATCAAGATGGGTTGTGCCTCTAGGGCACACTCAGAAAAGGAGCCAAATAAAGGGCACTAGTGGCCTCATCAAGCTGGCAAAGAAAATTAATTACATAAAGGATAAAATAAACGACAAGATTAGGCATAGTTAGGATGTTTGGGCCATAACAAAAAGAAAAGAAAAGAAATGAAGGCTAATTTTTTTTTCTGGTTTAGGTCCTGGAATGAATAGTGGTGTTGGGATAATCATTTTGTACACTGTGTAAAGATGTGTCTTGTCCTTCCTGCCCTGCCTAAGGGACCATCTTGGGGTGGAGTTTTCCTTCTAGTGTCTTCCGGAGGGCTGGATTTCTGGATAGATTTTTTTTTTAATTTGACTTTGTCATGAGATACTCTATTTTCTCCATCTATGGTATTGAAAATTTTGCTGGGTATAGAAGTCTTGACTGTCATTTATGGTCTCTTAGGGTGTGCAAGACATCTGTGAAGACCCTTCTGGCTTTTAGAGTCTTTGTTGAGAAGTCAGAGGTTTCCAAAGGCTACAATATGCTTCTTCTTCTTTGACCATAATGACTTATACGCAGGAGAAAGTAAAGGCTTATAACACAGAATGTATTTGTGCTAGCTGTGAGAGTTTTGTCTACCTGTGCTGATCTGAGTGAGAATGACCATGTAACCTCAGGTATTTGAGTGATTAGTAACAAGGGAGTAGAACTATGAGAACGATTAGGGAGTGTGGCCTTATCGGAGCAAGTCTGTCACTCTGTGTGGGCTTTGATATTTCAAAAGTCCAAGTATCTTTCTCTCTTTCCCTGACTGCTGCCCACAGATAAGAATGTAGTTCTCAGACACTTTCCAGCATCATGCTTGCCTGTGTGAACCCATGCTCCCAACCACGATGATAATGGTCTAACTTTCTGAAACCATAAGCAAGACCCAATTCAATCTTTCTTTTATATAAGTTGTCGAGGCCATGGTGCCTCCTCACAGCAACAGAATATTAATTAAGACACCACTTAATCATCTTTTTGGTTGCATGTAACAAACCTAATTTTAGGCTTCTGGAAATTTTACTCTATGTAGGAGTGATATTGGCTCTTTACCTATGGCAAACAATGGATGGTAAATTGGAATAAAGACAGCTTTCCCCCAAGCTTCCCTCTGAGATGCTTCAATTTAAACTCACTATTTTCCAGAAGTCAAGAAGGCAATGTATTAACTTGCTTCCTGTTAGGTTTTCCAATGCTCAGTAGGCTTCTGTATTGTACATTTAACAATAACATTAAATGAAAACTTATTACTCAAAAAAGTATTACTGTTAGTGGTTAAAGTTTTGTCCATTTAACTTATTTTTTGGAGTGCAACTGAAAATCATTCTTAGGCTTCCTGTATCATTACTTTTTGGAATGCTCACACTGGTCTCTTTATCTACTGTGACGATGCGTGGGGGACTACAAGTCTAGGCTGCTTATAACACTGTTTGGTTTACTTCCAGGACACCCACTGAATTTATTCTTTCAATTACTCAAAAAACAGAACCTATTTAATTGATTTCTAACTGATTTTTTTCAAAACAGGTTTCTTTTCTTTTTGAAAAGGATGGAATCATATGCGGCAAGAAATAAAGGCATAAAGACGCAAAACAATCTTATACCAGTTTGGTTAAAAAGGGGTATTTTATTGGAGGGGATAAACTTACAGATCAATGTCCCAAACCACAGTCCTCTGGTTGCAAACAGGAAACAGAGTCTAGCAGTCAGCATGGAAGCAAGAGAGTGCAAAGAGCTGCTGCGGCTTTTTTTTAAAATGAAAACCACGCCCCAGTGGGCTGGTATCTTAAAAGCCATTGGCTGAAGGCAAGAGAGCTCCCGCAGCAAAGGCATATTACTCAAAATCTGATTTTGGTAGCTATTAGATCTTTGTCCACTTATCTTCTGAATGCAACTAACATCACCAGACTCAATTGTCTTAGGGCGCTGTTTTACCATTTGTAATGCTCCTTTACCTATGATGAAAATGCAAGATGCATTGGAAGGAAAGATGGATAATATCACAGCTACCCATTGAAGAACACCCTAGAAACCTATGAACCTTACCTCTCTTGAGGACTTAAAGAAAGACAAGTATTCACCTTTCTTCCTGTCTGTCTGCTGTCTCTAAGACTGCAATAGTCTTCTTTGTATATACAGGGAAAAGGAAAGATTATACCTCAGAATTTATTTTCTAGCTTAGAGCTTTGTACACTTAAAAATTTTTTGGAAGCACAACTCATAAAATCAGTCTTGGGCTTATGGGACAGTTGATTTTGAGTGGTAATATGATGATGATTAATTATGAGGAAAGACTGCCTAAAATTTAGGTTATCTTTGATATATGTCCAAGAATCATACTAAACTTTCACATAGAAGTCACTAAAGGGAACATATCTGCTTGCTTCTAATTTGCTTTTTTTAATTGAAAAATGGTATTTGTATCAACTCTTTGATAAGTTCATTCAATGTATTTTGATCATATGTAGCCACCTCCCTCAACTCCTCCCAGGCCCATGCTCACCCACCCACCAACTGAATTTCATGTCCTCATTTTCTTTTTCTTGCTTTTTAGCCCTTCGACTTCCATTTGAGTTGTCCAAACACTTTTGGATGTGGAACTATTGAAGTATGGTAGACCTACCAGAGGTCACACTACCAAAGAAAACAAGCTCTTCTTCTCCCAGGAAATGCCAAAATCTCTTAGGATAGACATGGGACTACAAGCCCGGCTCCCCATTCTGTGCAGCGATTTTATCTAGTTTGAGTATTTGCAGGTCTTATGAATGTTCTCACAATCGCTGTAAGAACATATGTGCATCTTTTATGTATCTGGAAAACACTGTTACCATGCAGCTATTTTTCATCTCTGGTTCTTACCACCTTCCCAAGTTCTCTACTTTGAAAATCCCTAAGGTTTGGGAGGAGGAATGCTGTCTTAGAGCTTCTTTTCTTCTTATAAAACATGAACAAAAGCAACTTGGGAAGGAAAGCATTTATTTTAGCTTAGAGTTTGTATTCCATCCTCCAAGGAAGCCAGGGCAGAACTCAAGGCTAGAACCTAGAGGCAGGATTTGATGCAGAGACCACGAGAAAACACTGTTCATTGACTTCTTCCTCATGATGTGCTTAGTCTGCTATCTTATAGCATCTAGGACCACCAGCCCAAGGGTGGCACTGCCCACATCAGTCATCAATGAAGAAAATCAACATTTGCCTTATGGATGTAATTTCTCCAATAAGAGTCTTTCTTCATAAATGATGCTAGCTTGTATCAAGTTGACATAAAACTGAATATCACAGGTATAATCAAGTCATTCCATTTAGGGTTGAGAACTCCAAAAATTCCTATTCTCTGTACCTTGTCCAGTTGTGGATCTCAGTGGTATTGTCACCTACTGTAGGAAGAAGCTTTTATGACAAGAGTTGTTGAAGGACACACTGACAAATGGGTATAGCAAGTCATTAGTGGTCATTTAATACTATGTCCATTTTGCAAAACCATTGCTAAAACTTCTTTTTCTTTTCTTTTTACTATTTATATTTTTTTCTTCTTAAAAATTATTCTTCTCTTATACAGTACATCTAAATCATAACCTCTCCTTTTTCCACTCCTCATTCATTTTTATTCATTGTTTTAGTGTTAATTGTATTCTATTCTGTTCTCCCAGCTTTTCCATTCAATGTTGTGTCTTTAAAAAATTTTCTTTAAGGCAAATTTTTGCTGCACAAATATTTTTGGCGGCATGATCTTCCACTGGAGTGTGGTCTGTGGGGGTGTGGCATAGGATACCATGCCATCTTCAGGTCGAGTTAGGAGGAGTGAAAGTCATTCTGACGTTCCTTGTCTGGGGTAAAGGGCAGATGAAGGGTTCCATGTAGTTTCTTGGGCTGTTTTATGAGTTTGGGTGGATGTTGTGTGGGTGGATAAATCTGGAGTTCCTGTGTGAAGTCTGGGTCACAGGAAGCCATGTGGGACTGCAGTGACATGGTGGGTGAGGTGACTCACAGGAAAGCAGATTGGCTCTGGAGAGCCCCAATGGTGTTCTAGGTTTCTGGACTTCATGAGGTCCCAGAGTGGTACAGTTGGTGGCGTCATTGATAGGTTTGTGGATCTGCTATGGGGCAGCTCTCTACCCTGAGTTACCGGATGGATTCCATATGGCTCAAGGGCAGCTCAATAGTCAAGCAGGCAGATGATTTATTTTTTAAAAGTTACATTATATAGATGTTTCATGTTGACATTAAATATAGTAATATGCAATAAGGAATGAATGCTTATTACTCAGAAAATATTTGTGCAAGCTATTTGAGTTGTCTATACACAACTTTTATGAAAGCTAACTGTCATAATATAGGCTTTTTTCTTTACCAATTGTGAACAATATTATAATGTATAGGAAAGAAGACTGGTTCTAACACAACCACTCTAATGCTCCTGTATTAGAACACTTGTTCTAACACAGATGCATTGAAGTTCCTTGCAAAACTTACATCTGTCAACCAATCATAGAATACAATCGTTTCCCTTGATTTTCCAATAGCTTTCTTTTTTAAATGTTGTAGTAGGCACCCTTTTCTCTTTGACATTATGAAGTGAGATATGAAGGCTTATTATTCAGGAAGTAGTCATTATCGTGGCTTTGAGTACTTAATTTCTTTTTGGGGTGAAATTAATAAAACCAGTCTATATTTTCTGTGAGTGTTTTATGTGGAAATATAAGACATTTTCCTATAGTCTATTCTACATGGAGAATTGGAAAGAAAGCTAATTTGTAGTACACTCATCCAGAGAATGCATTCTCAATACATACTAAGATTGCTTTTGTCAACAAGACAAGGAAGGAAGCTCATTTGATTGCTTCCTGTTTGCTTTTTCAAAGGCTACTTAAAAATTCCTTTACTTTGACAATAACATGTTCATTTGCAACAAGAAATGAATGGTTATTTCTAACACAGTATGTGTGTCTTTACTTCTATTAGAATACCAAAGAAGGAGACTTCTGTGTTGGAGTGCAACTGACAAACTCAGTCTTAGGCTTCTAGGAGCACTGCTTTGGGGAGTGGTAATGCTCTTTTTACTTATTGTAAAAAAAAATTCCCTGGCAAACCAGAAAGAAACACTGCTTA
The DNA here is from genome assembly GCA_028555095.1 of Dicrostonyx torquatus. Lineage (NCBI taxonomy): Eukaryota > Metazoa > Chordata > Mammalia > Rodentia > Cricetidae > Dicrostonyx > Dicrostonyx torquatus. The sequence goes on along the minus strand of JAQHUG010000337.1, from coordinate 937,139 downwards.
TAACATAAACACTCTTTTGGCTGTCATCCTGGAGATGTATTAACTCTACATCATCTATGGAGTCAAATATGGCAGCATTTTCTCTTAGTTTCTAACACCTACTTTTAAAAGTACTACAATAGGCTTCTTGTACCTTTGTCAATAATATATTTATGTGTAGCAAGAATCAAAGCTCCAGTACTCGGACAGTTCTTGTGTTAAGTGTTAGAGCTTTGTCCATTTAACTCTCTTTGGAGGAGCAACTAACAATATCATCCTTAGGCTTACACAAGTGCTGATTTTTGAATCATGAATACAGACTTCATTACCTACAGTAAAATTGTGTGGTGGGTTGGATAGTTAGACTGCTGATAAGACAGCCACCGTTTGATGTACATTCAGGGCATGCATTAAACATATTTCTCTCCAGGAGTCAAAGATGAGACCATGATAACTTGCTTCCTATCTATTTGCCTTTGAAAAGGCTACACTAATAGATGGCTGCTTTACCCAGAGAGAAAGACATGTTCATATCCAACAAGAAATGAATGCTTATTACTCAGAAATTGTTTGTGTGTGGAATGTTATTGCTGTCTCCACTTAACTTCTCTTTGAAGTGCATCTAAGAAAGTCAATCTCAGGTTTCAGGGAATTGTTTTTTGAAGTGGTGATATCCGCATCTTTACCAGTGGTGCATGGAAAATTGGAAGGAGAGACTGCTTATACCACACCAGCCTTTGAGGTACATCCAAGAATCTTATTAGACTTACTCCTTTCAAGGACTCAAGGAAAGAAAGATGTTCAATTGCTTCATTACGCTTCATTTCCCTTTGTGCAACCTATTCCTATGAAACAAGAAGCGATGGCTTATCATTACCAAAGTATCTGTGTTACCTGTAAGAGATAGGCCCATTTCTCCTTAAGAGAAGAACTAACAAAACGATGAATTTGAAGAAAAACTGCTTATAAAATATGCATGGAATGAACTTATTAAACTGACTTTTGTTAGAAGCAAGAAAAATGTCTCAGTATCTAATATTGTTCATTGATCTTGTCCAAAACTCTGTTCTTTAAACATGTTTTTAATTGGACTTGATTATTGTAACACAAAGCATGCTCTATGTGCTGTGTGCTATGGTTGGTTTGTGAGCCGGGCAAGGGGCTGGAAACTGAAACATACAGAGACACGCAGATAGACAGAGACATGGGCCATCCTTGAAACAAGAATGCCAAGAATGCTCACTTGAATCAAGAACGCTCACTTTATTGTGTTCTAGGGTGGCTTATATAGGGCCTCCTTGACTTAATGGCCTCAGGATCCTTTAGCTGCAAGCCGCCAGAAACCACTCCCTTGTCTCATGCTCAGAGCAGCTGTAAATACAGGAAAACAAGTTGTTTGCTCAAAGCAGCTGCAAGCATAGGAAAACAAGTTGTTTACAGGAAATTCAGGGTCTGGGGGTTGACAGTCCCCAATAGATTACATCACTTCTCACCTCCCTTTTTTTCCTCCAGTCCTTTCTAATTGTGCTCTCTCAAATCAAATCCTTCCCACGCTTCCTACATTCTAAAATCAGTAGCCTCTTTTAAGATTATATTTGTTGCATGTATATGTATACTCATACACATATGCAAATCTATGTAAAATTTGCTGAGTCTGTATTTTTGTTGCTTCTGTGTATATGGTGTTAACTCTGACTATTTGACGACAAACAGTGGCACTCATTGGTGGGAAAGGTTAATTCTCCTCCCAGCAGCCAATAGTTATCTGTAGTCCCTTCTCTAGATGTGGGACACTGAGAAAGAGAATTTCCCCCTTCTGAGTTAACGTGTCCATGGGTATTGCTACTGTTTTAATCTGGTTTATGTAGTCATTTCTAGGAAATGCTACTTAGAATAGCTATCTAAATAGCTATTTTGAAGAGGTACTGTTTCAAAGAGACTTTCTGGCATTCTGGCTCTTACTATTTTTTCATTTCATCTTCTAAGATGCTCCTTGAGACCTAGTTACAGGAGCTGTGTGATGTACCCATTGGGACTTGGACCTGCAAAATCTCTTAATTTCTGCTTGTTGTGTCCAGTAGTGACTTTCTATGATAGATAAGATTTCTATCTTTTCCGTAAAAAGAAGTTTCCTTTATAAGGGGGTGTTAATTACATTTATCTAGGTCTTGGGATACAGTTTAGAATAAAACAATACAGCCCTAGTTGATGCAGCCTTCAGGTTCATCTCAGGGGTTGAAAGCAAGCCCCTGTTGCTGGATGCCACATATCTAGGATGCATAACTCAGAAAGCTACAGTTATATCTGATCTGAGAGCCACTTTCTTGTAGTCTACCTCGCATGGTACCAGAAAATACTGTACATGCTTCCAAGGGAGGGAAGCAGTTACACAATCCTACCTAGCTCCAACACCTATAGATCGGTTGACAAGATATATCCAAAGGAGCAGTAACCAACAGATGTCTAGCTGGGCTTAAGAAACAATAAAAAGAAGGGAAATCATACTGGCAACTAGAAACCTAGTTTGTTTTCGGGGGCTTATAAGGTCATGGACCTTAGAAAAATCAACTGCCACCACCACTTTGTTGACAAGCATTGATTTCTTACTGTATTCTAAATCTTATCCTCAACAATCATATGTAAGTATAGTTGCCAAGGATTACTTTGTTTCCAAGTATGCACATGGTGGCTCACGACTGCTTATAACCAGTTCCACAGGATCTGTGGCTCTCTTCAGTCTCTGCAGGACATGATGGAGCAGTGTGCTTACACACACGTGTGTGTGTGTGTGTGTGTGTGTGTGTGTGTGTGTGAGGGGGGAGGGAGAGAGAGAGAGAAAGAAAAACACATACAAAAAATTTTAAAAGATGGCCGGGTGGTGGTGGCACATGCCTTTAATCCCAGCACTCGGTAGGCAGAGGCAGGTGGATCTCCACAAGTTCAAGGCCAGCCTGGTCTACAAGAGCTAGTTCCAGGACAGGCGCCAAAGCTACAGAGAAACTGTGTGTCAAAAAAAAAAGATGAATAAAATCAAATAAATCTGAAAATATTGACTCCTCACAGAGTCACAGGGCCCACATTACTTATTTCCTTCCTGCTCTCTTTTTAAAAGGCCACCAAAAGCTTTTCTCTGTGATTATAGCTTTTTCAGATGCAATAAGAAAAGGAGGCTTATTATTCAGAAAACATCTGTACTGGTTGATCTGGCTTTGTTTTCTATCTTCTCTTTGAGATGTCAAGTAACAACCTCAGTCCTGAGTTATGTTTCTTTATGAAGAGGTAGTGTAGTAAAGAAGGTATCATTTGAATCAGAAGGAAAGACTGCAAAACAAGGAACCTTTGAGATACATTAAAGAAATATATTAAAGTTATTTTTTCTTTGAACTGGAGAAATGGGTCACCCGGTAGGAAAACTTGCTGCTCTTGTCAAGCATCCAAGTTTATTTCTCAGCACAGACATGACGGCTCACATCTGCTCATAACTCCAGTTCTGCGGTTGAGCAGAGTGACAGAACTAATGGAATAAAACCCCCTCTCTCTCTCCATATCTATCTATCTATCTATCTGTAACATGAGGGCCTGCTTGTTGGGGTTTCTGTCCTCCCACCAGGTCCCCATAGTTATGCCCCAAAGAAAATCACACAGAGGTCTACATAAGTTATAAACTGGCCCATTAGCTCAGGCTTCTTATTAACTCTTATAACTTATCTTAGTCCATTATTCTAGTATATTTTAGACACATGACTCGGTACCTTTTACAGTGGGGCAGGTCACATCCTGCTTCTTAGGTGTCTGAACAGGACTGTGGAGAAATGGGCTCCCTCCTTCCCAGAACTCTCCTGTTCTCATTGACCCGCCTCTACTTCCTATCTGGTTGTCCTGCCTATACTTCCTGCCTGGCTACTGGCCAGTCAGCATTTATTTAAAACATAATTGACAGAATACAGAATTGTCCCATACCATCTATCTATCTATCTATCTATCTATCTATCAATCAATCATCTATCTATCTATCTATCTATCATCTATATATGCACACACATATATGATATAAATATATGTATAGATATGTAGATAAAGGTAATTTATTTGAATGACTTATGGGCTACAGTCCAACTAATCCAACAATGGCTAGCTGTGAATGAAAAGACCAAGAATCTAGTAGTTGCTCAGTCCCACAAGGCCAAGTTTCCCAGCAAGTCTTCTGTATATGCTATGGTGCAGGAGGGTCCTTCTGTATTTCTGTGCTTTCATTGGTTAAATAAGAGACTGCCTTGGCCCTTCTGATAGGGCAGCCCTTAGGTGAGTGGAGTAGACAAAACAGAGTTCTGGGAAGAAAGGAAGTGTGGCAGATGCCATGATGCTCCTACCCACGATGGATGTAGGTTAGACTCATGCCGGTAAGCCACGACACGTGGTGACACACAGATTTCTAGATATGGGTTCTAACAGGATGTGAGAGCTAGCTATTAAGAGGCTAGAGATAATGGGCCAGGCAGTATTTAATTAATACAATTTTCGTGTGGTTATTTTTGGGTATAAACTAGTCATGTGGCCGTGGCCGGAAGCCAGGCGCTAGGAACAAACGACCGCGCTCCTCTCAGGTGCTGGGAACACAGCCCGCACCCTCATTACTACAATGCTAGAATTCTGAAGAAGTAGGCCTCATTGCCAATGAAGGAATGGATGTACTGACAAGGCCTGGACAAGAAAAAAACAAACAGTCCCTTCATTCTTCCATTGTCCTGATCTATGATTCCAGCAGAAGGTTTGGCCCAGATTAAAGGTGTGTTTTCCCCTCTTCAAGATCCAGATCACAAGGCCATGTCATCCAGCTTCATGATCTGAAATAAAGGCACGCTGTTTTCTTTCCCCAAGATCCAGATCACAGGTGTGCCCTCCATTTCTGGATTGTAGTTTATTCCTGATATTGTCCAGTTGACAAGCAAGAACTGCCGTCACATGTGGGAAATTTTTTACTGCTTAACAGTAACATGTTCACATGCAGCAAGAAATGATGGACTGCTCCTTAGGGAGTGGTTGTTTTTCCACTTCTCTCTTGTAATGAATCCAGACAGAGTTCGTCATATGCTCTCGGAGTATGGCATTTTGAAGCAGTAATCCAGGTCTCTTTGCTGTCGTGAGCATGTGTGAGGAGTTGGAAGGAAAGAGTACTTACATAGAAGAGTCATCCATTGAGAAGCATCCAAGAACTTATTATGCTGGAGAGTCAATAAAGAAATCTAGTTCACCTGATTCTCAACCCTGATCTTTTTCAAAGTCTGCAAATAGATTTCTTTCTTGTTGACAGAACTGTTCACATGCAACAAGAAATTATGACTTATCATCCGAAAAATATATGTGCTAAGTCTTGGAGCTTTTTATTATTTACTGTGCTGGTTAGTGTTAGGCCAATGTGACACAAAGTAGGGTAATTTAGAAAGAATGACTCACAGTTGAGTAAATACCTTCATAAGATTGGCCTACAGCCCGGTCTGTAGGGCATTTTCTGAATTAGTGATTGTTGTGGAAAGACCCAGCCCATTGTGGCGGGTACCACCCCTGTTTGGTGGTCCTGAATGCTGTGTAAGACAGTAAGCAGAATTTTTTCATGGCCTCAGCATGAAAGAATTTGCCCTGCCTCCAGGTGTTAGCCTTGAGTTCCTGTCCTGACTTTCATGGAGCATAAGCTGTAAGCTAAAGCAAACCCTTCCTTCCCTGAGTTGGTTTTTGGCAATGATGTGTTTGCATAGTGATAGAAGCCCCATCTTAGACACTTCTCTTTTGGAGTGAAGCTAACACATGCACTTTCATGTTTCTGGGAGTATTGATGTTTGAAGTGGTTTTTACTCTTTTAACTATTTTACCAATAGTTTACCAGTATATGGTGAAGTGGTTTATAGAAGTCATGCAGTAAGGTGTGTTCCAGAATCTAATTAAACAAGCCTGCTTATTTCAAGAAACCAAAGGAAGAAACATTCACTTGCTTTCTAAATCTTTGGTTGTCCATAGACCAGAATAGGTTTGTGTTCCCTTTGAAAACATCCTTTTCACATGAAAAAGGTGGAGTCTTACTTTTCAGACAGCATTTGTGTTGGTGTTATAGTTTTATCCAGTTAGCTTCTCTTACGAAGTGCAAGTAACAAAAATTCATCTCAGGCATCTGAGACTGTCCCCTTTTTGAAGTGGTAACGTAGTGAACAATGCATGAAGAATTCTAACACAGACATAGTAATGACGCACACATCCCAAAAGCTTATGAAACTCGTTTCTGGGGGTGCTGGATAGAGGGCAGAGAAGTTAGCTCTTGCTGCTGTAGCTGAGAATAAGGTTTGGTTACTAGGATGATCCAAACCTGCACGCGCGGTTCCTCACTATCTGTTGCCCTCTTCCGCCCTCTGCAGGCCGTGAGTGCACAAGTCACACATACATATGTGCCTAGCCAAAAAAAAAAAAAAAAGTGCTTGCAATAACAGTCAGTGAAAAAAAAAGGAAATGAATTTGAAGGAGAGTAGATAGGAATATATTAGAAGGTTTAAGAGAAAGAAAAGGGAATGGAAAAATTCACATACTTGAACTTAAAGTATTTTTTCTAAAAAACATTATTTCTCTCAATGTGTAAAAGAAGGAAATATGTTTCACTTTCTCTCTGTTTGTTTTTCTATGACTACCATAGGAATCCTTTTCCTTTGACGATAATGTGTTCATGTCCAACAAGAAATTATGGCTTTTTATTAAAAAAAAATAATACAAGCTACTGCTGTCGCCCTTGATTGCCTCCTAGAGGTAAGTCCCCATTGCTGAAGACATTGTGCCCTGATAAGAAGAAAAGAAGAATCAAGCTGGATCTTATCCCGAACCTCCTTCTTGAACTTATCTTTCATGATACTGGAAGATGTGCAAGCTTCTAAGGAAAGAAAACATTGGATAGTCCTAACCAGCTGTGACGTTTACGAACCACGACGATGACCGGCGTGGCAAGATAGCCGTAAAATGAATGGCACTCTTATTGTGGCAGTATGCAACAGCTGTCTAGTTGGGCTTAAGGCCTATTCACCATGAGGCAAATCATACCGGTAGTGTAAACTTACTCACCTATGTTATGAAGTCATAAATCTCAGAGGATCATCCACTAATGTCACTTTCTTAAATTAAACCAATTAGACTTCTAACTGCATTCTTACACTCACAGAAAATTTTTGTTCTGACCCCTCATCTTCTGTGCTTTTTTCATAGAAAGCACAGACCATGACAGAAAGCCATGACTAGTCAAAATTCAGAGGACAGCTGATGGTATTGTGGGGTGCCTGTCACTAGAAGATACAGCCACAAAAAACCTCTACCTCTGTATGGTTCAAGGAATATTATGTAAGAGGTGCAGAAGGATTCTAAGGGCCAGAGGGTAACTAAGTCTGCCATGAGATGGTGTCAACTGGAATATGACCGGGAAGCTAAATCCATAACATCTCAATAATACGGCTGCTTACCCAAGACTTGAACAATGAAAACTCCAGATGACATGTCAGCTGTCACTGCAGAAATCTCAAGGGGCCCCAGGCTTAAATGAAAAGCTATAGGCAGTAGAAGACTGCTGAGAGAGGGAGAATTAGTTGTCCTTAACGCTGACCCTCTGGTTGGTTATCCATCACTCCGTGGTGAGTCCTAGAACATAGACGTATGAACAACACTAAACAAACTCGGCTGATCCATTTATATATTTATTTCCATACAGAGATAGAGGAAAAAAATAAAGAATAAGAGGCTATGAATTTGAAAGGGAGCAGAAGTGGGTGGTCTATGGAAGATGTTCAAGGGAAAGGAATGAGGGGGCAATAATGTAGTTGTATTTTAAGTATAGAGAACACGTTCCCCTTTCAAATGAATATGAGAATTATTATGAAACATATCTATCTGTGTTAAATAGTTGACTCAGCAATTAGGCTCTAACATAAAACATTTATGCGTACTTCAAAATAGCGTTAGGCAAATGAAAATATGATTAAGCCAGTTTGATGCTAAAACCTTAAGGAAAGATTGAGGTGTTATTACATTAAAAAAGAGAAATACTATTATCCAATAGGAGACCTCTATACCACCTTCCCACCCAAGGCTCAGGAAACATCATGGCGGAGGTGGTAGAGAAAGATGAAAATGAAAACAAGGGGAATGAGTGGTAGTAATAAGTATTTCTGGTGCTGTACTCATCAACTCAGCCCAGGTATGACTGAGACCACCAGCATCCCATCAGGCATGGGAAAGGGGCACATGGGGCTCCACCTTTGCTGGAGCTCTTCAGAAAGTCAGTCCTCGCCGAAACAAAGGGTGTCATGTTCTTTACTACTGTAGCCACTGACATGTTGCCTGAGCTCCAGAAAATAACCACCCTCCAAGACAAACACTCTTGCTCATGCAAACAACCATAATTAAACTCAGTGACTCACAAGCAGGACTTCAAAATATGGGAGGAGCTTATTGGGAAGAATAAGTAGCGGAGGGAAGAGGATGAGGAAAGGGTAGGGGAGGTAAACATTTACTAAACACACATATGAAATTATGGCAGTAGTAATTGAAAAAAGCTGCATTCTTATGAATCAAAAATGACAAATTTAGTACTTAAAATCTAGCAGGTATTAAAATCTACTTATCTCAAGTAACAAAGGAACAAGCGACAGAGCAAATTTTTATTATAAAATCTAAGAGTTATTGGTGCGGGAGAATTGTCTGTATTCTGTCAATCATGTTTTAAATAAATGCTGATTGGCCAGGCAGGGAGTATAAAGCAGGAAAACCAGACAGGAAGTAGAGGTAAGAACAGGAGAATTCTGGGAAGCAGGAAGCTCCCTTAGCCACTCCTGCACAGACCACCAAGGAAGCAGGATGTAAGCTGCCCAGCTGAGAAAAGGTACCGGCCATGTGACTGACATAGATAAGAACAATGGGATAATATAAGTTACAAGAGCTAGTAAGAAGACTGAGATAATGGGCCAATCAGTTTATATCCTATGTAGACTCTCTGTGTGACTTTCTTTGGGGCTTGCCAGCTGTGGAGTACCAGGTGGGACAGTAATCCCAATAAACCAGCCCTCGTGTTATAAGTTATTTAAAGATAAATGGAAGAAAACCACTAAGTATATCTAATACTTTCTTCAAGACTGTGTTAAAATAGCCACAGAAACTATTTAAACAAGCAAATAGGCTTACTGAACATTCAAAAGGTAGAGGGTATGGAGAAATCTCAAATACTTTACTTCCAAATAGAAATTTAAAAATATGAATGAAACACATTGTATGAAATTCTAAAAGAATTAATAAAATACCTTTTAAAAATAGAATACTCTTTCTTCACATGAACAAGAGAAGCACACATTAAGTATGTGTGAAACATAGATATAGCATATCCATTCATTCTTACACTCAGGACAGTCACAGGGTTCAACAAATCTGTAAATAAGTAACATTTTCAAAGTTCTTTACATGAAATTTAAATAATTCTATTAGGACAATTTAATGTCCTTTCAGCTATATATTTATTTTTGATAACAGTTAAACTTGATAAAGTCCTACTTACCAATTCTCATTTTGCAATTCATATGTATTGAATTCAAAGACTCCTAACCAAAACTACAAAAATGTTGAGTATTTTTTTTCCATACAGGTGTGCGCAATTTAATGTCATTTTAATGCACACATTTGCTTGCTGCAGTACTAATTTTAGGAATGTGGCTTGCCAACACTAAATGAAGAGCATGTGAGATTCAGGGTCTGGAGTGTACCGTTCCCCTTCTTTTCCTGTCTCTTTTACCATACCTTATTACAAGCATCAAGACTAATAGGTGCCATTTCAATGCTTTGTCATGAAGCCTGTTTACCAGTTAGTTACTCTCCTATGTGAGAGAGCACCATGACCAAGAGCAGCTTACAGACGAAAGAGTCTATTTGAGCTTATGATCCCAGGAAGATATGAGTCCACATGACTGGGAAATGCACCAGCAAGTGACAGACAAGCTGAGGGTTCACATCGTGAAGCATTATCACAGAGCAGAGAGGGAAAAACTGCAAGCAGGGTAAGACTGTAAGTACCTAACCCCTTCCCCACCCCACTCCAATGACTTAACTTCTGACAGCAAGGCAGAACCACCCAAAGCTCCCACAACAGTGCTACCAACTGGTGACCAAGTGCAGGAACATTTCTCCTTCTGCCCAACAGACTCTCCTTGGCTAGACCACTCATTTGAGGAATTTTCTCTTATCTCCAAGATCACTAGTGACATTGTTTACAAACATCTTTCTCATCCAAGCAAAGACTGTTTCCAGTTTCCAGGAATATTTTAAGTCACTTCCTCTACATCTTGATCCGAAGCCTTGTATCTTTAGAAAATTGGTTAGCTTTTCAAACGTCGTGGTTCGTTTCCAAGTACTTTCATTAAATGTCTGTCAGCTTCTAAGTCTACTTCGACAGTTTGTTTCTATTACGTTTTAATGCCTGCTCCCAGAACCAAACTAATACTAGTTAACTTTGTTCATAATAGTTCCACAAGCATATAAAATTTTTTTTAGATAATCGACTCATAAAACTGAAAGATTAATTTTGCTCACAATTTTAGAGTTTCTAGTTAATAAGCAATTGTATAGTTGTATACTTTCAGGTTCATGGAGGGACAGATATATGTGATCGAACTGAATAGTGAAGGAACACAAAAGAGAAAAAGAAATGTTCCAGGATCTCATAAATCCCTTTGAGGTCTCACCTCCAGAGGCCTAAGAACATCCCACCCTTCCAGTCATTAAAGTTTCAATCCCCTCCCAAGGTTTGGAACACTCCAGATCTGTTGTATACCAGGAATCTATAGCCTTGTAAAAAAAATCATCTTAGGAAATAGTAAGCAGAAACATGACATGTTTGTTACTGAGGTTCCTGAAGATCACTTCTCAGAGGAAGCTTGAATGATTAATTTTGACTCTGTTGACATTTGGTCTCAGCTGAGTTATTGACCAAGGGTGTAGTCACTTCAAAACTTTGCTAGGAATGGAGGATCTCTTTCAAGCTTACTAGTGTGGAAACTAATAAGAGACCCGTATAGGTCTTTCCACATGTCTGATTAGTTGGGTAACCTCATGGAGTAACAGCTGAATTTTCAGAGAAGGAAATGCAAAGAGACGTTTTTGATTAGGAATGCTTCCTAAAAATCTATATATTAATGATATTTGTCTCATGTTTATGATACTGTTGGAAGGTCGTAGAGCCGTCATTCGTCGACCATAGCGTGGCTTTGATCATTGACTGTGTGTGTGTCCTTGAATAAGACTGTGTCCTTGAAAAGACGCTGATCTTTTCTTCCCAGGTATTAGATTAACAGACTCTTCCACCAGGCACTCCAGCCATGGTGCAGCATGATACGAAAGCAATTGGACTAAATGAGCCAAGATAAACCCTTCTCATTAAGCTGATTATTTCAGGTGATAATTTTCCCAACAATGTATCTAGGGAGTAGCAACTTGTTTTCTGGGTGGCCCAGCTGTCTCATTAAGGGGACTATAAAGCCCTGTTCTAAAAGTTGCTGGATTTCTTGGGGGAGTGTACAGGGACCAACAGAGACTAAAGCTGAGAACCAAGGCAACAGAGGGTGGAACCCAAGATGCCTATTTGGCCTATTGATCACTGGTTGGTGTTCAGAGAAATGTCAGAAAGCTCCTTTTGCTGACATAAATTAGAATCTAAATGGCTTCTAGTAGGGTCAAAATCTCAGGGACAGATTTATTTGGAGTATTATGGGCAATGAAGAGAAGACTACTTTCTCTCTAGGTGGAGGCATGGGTATGTATCACTGGAAAGTGTAGGCAGAATCAGTATAAAAATACACTGAGACTCATTCCTGCCCCCAGCTAGAGAGCTGCAGGAAGAACAATTAGTTCTGCTTTGGGACTGATGTGGGATTACTTTGAGGAGCTTCATCTTCTGTGACTTCTGTTATTCTCACTGTCATACTCTCTGAAAACTGATGTAGGAGGTGCTTTTGCATCTGTATTGCTTTCATTGGTTGAATAAAGAAAACTGCCTTGGCCTTTTGATAGGGCAGAAATCAGGTAGGCAGAGTAGACAGAATGGAATACTGGGAGGAAGGGAAGTGTGGCAGATGCCATGCTTCTCCAGCCCATGATGGACGCTGGTTAGACTCCTGCCGGTAAGCCACATTCTCGTGGTGGATACTGAGTAATAGAAATGGGCTGAATCAAAATGTGAGAGTTGGCCAAGAAGAGGCTAGATATAATGGGCCAGGCAGTGTATTAAATGAATACAGTTTCTGTGTAATTATTTCGGGTATAAGCTAGCCAGGACCAAAAGCAGGCCTGCGGCTGGGAGCTGAGCATTGGAGCACAGCCCGCTCCTCCTCATGCAACAGAAAACCTTTGTGCTATTACCACCATTCCATCACTTCCACTCTGAACCAGGCAGCCTCAGGTTGGGGAAAGTGAGTAATTGGGGAAAGGACTTCAGGTGAGATCAATGGTCTCTTCATTGCAATGTTGGAGAGAGGTCATGGGCTTAGAATCTGGAAGTTCTGTGTTTAATGAGTTTGGATTGACAGCTCTGATGATTGACAGGTGAGTCTGGTACTTGTTGATTTTTCCATCTAAGATCTAATGGAGAGACCTGAAATTAAGTTTCAAGGAACAAATGAATCATGTGATTCACCTACCCTATCCAAAGATTAACATTCCTGTTGATAGCTGGTCAATCAGAATAGCACAGCTGCTTCTTTCCCCGGGCGAGGAGATAATCCTATGCCACCAGCTCGAAAAATTGGTAGAGAGATACATGACTTGACACTTGAGAGGTTCAAAAATTCAGGATTTTACTCAACAGTGCTATTCATCTTTGCTCGTATACATATAGAGAAAAGGGATTAGTAAGATTAGGAAGAGCTATCGCTGGGGCAGAGGTCGATCCAGTAATTACAAGAGTCTGATCAAACAGTTCTTCTTCTGCCCTTTTAGATCTCTCAAAGGTGGTTTAGTCAAAACTTCAGCTTTAAACATCTGCGTTCTGCAATAGCCTTTATATCATAATGCTCCCAGCTGTTTTGTAGGTGATTCCCCACAGCAAAAGTGAAAATCTCATGATGACTGGAAAGACTTTTTTTTCTTTCTTTCTTTTTTGCCTGTGGTTAACTTAAGTTCAAGAAAGTAGATCTTTTATTAGGAGGTCTGGCTATTCTCATAAGTAACTTTACATCCAAATAAAGCCAAACTTGGAAGAGAGTATGTCTAGGGTGCATCTTAAAAAGTCATCTACATACTTGAGAAAACTGCTCTCCGGGGGAAATTTAAGGGTTCTTAAGGCTTTGCCTATAATCTGTCTGGAAGTATGAAGGTGATTTCAAAATTCCACGGGCGACTCATTCAAGGTGAGGTGTCAAGTGACCTGGCTAGAGGGTTACTGTCATTCAAAAGCAAATGAGGAACAGTGAGTATAAGTACACAGGCATGGAGAAAAAAAGAAAGGCATCCTTAAAATCTCATACTGTGAGCCAAGTGTGAGGAGGGATGTAAGTATTATGAACTATGACATGGATTACAAGAACCTCTTAATTTGTGATCCTCATGTTCTGGACCTTTCTGTAGGACCCATCTAACTTATTTTAAAAGATAGTGGAGTGGCGTTGCAAGAGAGCTCTGGTGTGTAATAGTGAGAACCACACCAGCGAGAGGCTGCCAAATCTTTGTTTTCATGTGTTAAGGGTATAAGAGTCTTAGAGGAAAAGATGTCCAAGTCCTCTGGATGATCTGTGGTAGGAGTGGTTGTCAGTGAATGGTAAGGAGCTATCCCGTGTGTCAGGGGGAACTTCTTGATGACGCAGATGTTTATTGCCAGAAAAGCCTTTGAGGCTGCAGTAAGCTCTGGTCATCGTGAGACAGGAGACTCAGTGTTAGGACTGTCACAAGTATCTTGTGGAATCTCGAGGGGTCTTAAACAGATATAAAATTTAAAATTACACCAGCATTTAAAAGGAAATTGGGAAAATTTAGGACCAGAGAAGAATGAGTGAGATGACCTCTTGGCTGCTAGAGAGTTTAAAAGGAGCACCAGCCAGGTTGGTTGGATATTGTCCTTGATATCAGAGAGGAGAATCAGAGACCAAAAGGTCAAACTGGTGAAGGTGATCAGGGGTCAAAAATTAGCCCTGGGTAATGTAGTTAACTTTGCCACTTTGTTACCTGTAGAATTATCTGAGCTCATCTACAGCGGTAGAGAATGTGGAAGTTGATACAGCCTTAGCGTCCAAACAAGGGGATGGGAACCGCCTTCCTTGTCGTGTGTGTGTGTGTGTGTGTGTGTGTGTCTTTATTGCATAAAAACAAGTCAAGGGAATTTGTTCTTTTTCAGGTTTCACCTGAGGGGTCATCTGATGAGGCTGACCTCCTGCCATAAAGAAGGGAAGGACATTCTTGCTCTAGTGTGTGCCCACTTGCAAGTTACACACGGCTCTTACAGATATCTGTGAGGTCTGGCGATCCTCGATGCTCTTCGGTGGTCCTGTGGCTCCTGTTGAAGTTCCTTTCTGGTCACCTTTTCTGTAAGGCTTGCTTCATTTCCTTAAACTGCACGGGCTGCCCAGTAGATGGAGCTCTAGGATTTCCCGAGACAGGCAGGGAGTCCTCAAACACTATTAATCGCAGGTGCTGATTGTCTGATTCTTTCTCCAGCCCACAAAGTCTCCTCCTCATTATTAAAGATTGGGAAAGTTCTGTTTAATAGAGAAGTAAATCTGGGGCTCCTTGTGCAGTTTCTTTTTTAAATATATAGATTTTTCTCATGTCTGAAGAGCTTTCTTATAAAATATACATCAGCATGCAATCTGGTTCTGTGAGCACCTATTAGTGTACTCACACATGTTTTCAGCTTCCCTAGAGTGTAAAATCTGGAAGACTTTTAGACACTTTCTGCACTTTTCTTTAAATTATAGTTAATGGGTTTGCTACATCCTCTTTTTATTCCCTAAAGTTAATATAGTAGCACTAGGTGTGTCCGCACACAACACCTCAAGTCCTACATCAGTGTCTGATATGATCAGGACAGCTCTGTGTTAGACCCACCCTAAGATGTAACAAAGCTATGTTGGGATTATGAGTGTGACCTTCATATATTGAGATATCTATAAAAAAGTCACAGAATTTTTCCTGGGAATTTTCTGATGAGAGTGGAAAGATCTTGGCCAATGCCTTTAGTTTGGTTGTATATAGGACAGTTGAGATATGGGAAAAGAAGCAGTTCCCAGGGACTGCCCCAAATCTCTTTAGCAGTCTTTCAAATTGGAAAGATGTTTTCTGGGGAGAGGAATGTGTAACGTAATTTTTCTTCGAATTCACTGCATGAAACTCCCAAATTAGTGTGTGGTGGAGAAAGAATGTCCAGCTAGTGAGGCGGAGTGGCTGGAGAGAATTCCACTAAAAGAGAGCTGAGGGAGAGAAGAGAAAGAAGGGGAAAGGGAGGAGGAGGGGGAGGGGAGAGCAGAGCTGTCTGTGAAAGGTATGGGAATTTCACAGAGTGGAAGCTAGAGACTGCAAGGACAGTGTGCTTACAAAGCACGGGTCATAAAAATTATCCTCTAGAATGAGTTTATAGAATGAGACAGCGTAAGCGTAAGAGAATTTATAAAGGTATGTATAGCATTCCTCCTGCATCTGGGGGTCCTGTGACAAAGCCATTCAGTCCTGGTCAGAAGGAATCCCACAACATATTTGTCTAAGTTATGACAAAAGTGATCCAGTTTCAGCACACAGATACAGCTTATTTGCCAGTTCTTAGTCTGGAAGCAAGTATAACAAAAATACTACAGTGGAAGATAAATGGGATTTATTATTATTTTTTTGGAGATATTAAAGATCAGTCTTCGAATGGCTTTGGATAATCCACAGCAGGAGTGAACTGCAGGGGTGAGAAGATGCAAGAGCCACTGTGGGTACCACAGTGTTTCCTCTGCATATGAAACTTGCTATGTTGGATGGCCTATGGTCTTGTTACATCTTCTACTTCCTGGGGTGTCAGCTGCAATGCGGGCTTCACTGTGGTAGCTTCTCAAGGTCAATGTCGTGTGACACCATTAGTAGAGAGACATAAAAAATTGTCTGCTCATAGGAAACTGATAACAGATCAAAATAAGGATACCCCAACCCTCCAAATTGGTGAAGCAATGAGTTTTATTGGGGTAACTTAGAGGAGCAGAAAAGACTGACAGACAGCTGCATTCCTGCTTCAGCTCTGTTTAGAATGTCATCCCGGGTCTTCACAAGCTTCCCTACATGAAAGAATGTTTTTATCTTGGAGGAAGGTTTAATATAACTATGTCTCAAGGCTTTCGTAGAGAAGACGGCGCTGCCATCCACTGCTTTGGCCTTGGCAGCCTTCTTGCCCTTTGACCTAAGCCTCTATGATTCTCTGACTCTTTCATCATTCCCTTAAAGCCAGTATCATCTGGCCTGTCTAGTAAGGACATTGTCCCGTGACCACCATTTGACTTCCAGGTTGGCTCCTGAGGAAGCAGTTCTCTGCTGGCTACTTTTGACAAGGAAAGCTGTTCAGTAACATTTCCAGTTTTGGTTCTCTCCTTTGTTTACATTTTCATGAGAGGAAGTTTCCAATGGGTCTTGGCCTCAGGAGTCCTTTCCTTTTGCCCCAGGTCAGTGCAGGACTTTTTTTTTTAAATACTTAATTTAATACTTAAATTTAAATACTTAAAATTTTTATGTGTGTGCGGGTTCTGTTTGCTTGTCAGTATATGCACCAACAGTGTGCATGGTGTCCACGGAGCTCAGGGTGTTGGAACTGGAGTTACTGATAGCTATGAACCATCCTCTGAGTCCTGGGAATGAGCTCACAGCCTCTGAAAAGAGCACCAGTGATGTGGGAGTGTTCTCCTGTATTTTGTATTACTCTTATTGGTTGAATAAAGAGCTGCCTGGCTTATAGACAGGTCAGCCCTTAGGTGGGCAGAGTAGACAGAACGGAAGTTCTGGGAGGAGAAGAAAGGAAGTGAGCCAGGCGCCACGAGCCACAGTCGCAGATGGATGCAGGTTAGACCTTTCCTGTACGTCACCATGTGGTGACTTACAGACTTTTATAATGGGTTAGTTTATGAGGTGAGGGCTAGCCGGGAAAAGGCTAGTGATAATAAGCCAGGCAGAGTTAAAATGAATACTGTCCTCACGTGGTTATTTTGGGTGCAGGCGGCCAGCTGTTGAGTGGGCCAGCGGCTGGGTGCTGGGAACATACAACATGCACACCTCTCTCCCCTATATACAACACACCAGGTGTTGGTAATGGCTGAGCCATCTCTCCATCTTCTGAGGATGATTTTCTTTAATGGTGCTGATATCTTCCACAGTCACAGCTTTGTCTTTTAGAATCTACTCATCTGTAATCAAACTCCCCCCTTTTCCTATTAAGCAGCACAGCTTCACCCCTTTTGCTGTCTTCTGGCTCCTTTTCAAGGTAAACTCAGAGAAAAGCAGTGAGCAGAAACCTGGGCGTGTTTATACTGAATTCCCCAACTGGAATACATGTCACTGGCCTTCAATATTTCAACCTGGGAAATTCGCAGTGGTTTTCCAGCCTGAGCTAAATATTGATGGCCTGTAGAGTGTTCAGACTCAGAATCCACATACTCGGTTTCCAGCCAGTATTAATCATCACTGGCCTGTCTAATACAGCCAGGTACGTGGTACTGGGTGTTTCCTTCTTCTTTTTCTATTTTTACATTTAGGTGGGTAGTTTCCCTCTTTGCTAGCCACACGGTGCCTTTTCTTAGTGTGCCCCATCACATCTTTTTATGATGGTGTAGATACATAGTTAGGTATACACAATACCTATGCTTCTACTGAGAACCTTGATATCTAGATTCATCTATTATGGCATTGGAAAGCTAGGCAGACCCCTTCATTTAGAGTTTCACGAGAAGAAAAGTTTGAGGTTGTAAGTGCAAACTGGAAATATGATATTAGGAAAGATGGAGGCTGCTGTCTTCACATAGAGCTGTTGGAGGAGGGAAGTTAGAAAGTCTGTGGGGAAATCTAAGGATCAGAACAGGAATTGGAGTGTGGCATTCATAAAAGCAGTCATTCATAACAAGGCATGAATCTGTAATACACTGCCAAATAATGCTCACATCTATGGCTGTCAGTGTGGAATTGGCTCACCTCGTCAGGATCTCAAATGGTTCTCTTAGAGGCAAAAGAGTGGCTGATTGTTCTCCTAGAAACTAAGGTAATTAGGAATGGAGTATCGACCAGAGACACAGCTCATACTTCAAAAGACTGTAGCTTGGGTTCTTTTCAATGAGTTCTCCTCCCGTGAAGGTCAGATTCTGGACTTTGCCTTGAAAGAGAATTTCAGGCTGAGTGAGCATGAAGTTTAGCCAGAGCTTCATATGGTGAGATTTCACATGGATTTGAGCAGGGGAATAATAGAAAAAGACTCCCGGGGAAGGAAGCACACACACTCAATCTTGGTTTTGGATTTCTCAAGAGACAGCTGTGCTCAGATGTTCTTATACTCTGTGTGATTTTGATGGGTTCTGAAGATGTAATCAGGATTTTAAATAAAATGTGTGGTAGTTCCTTGGGTACGGTGCCTGGGATTACAGATGGTAAAGTTATAAAAGTCTACGTTACAAAGGGTACACAGGAATATAGATGTGGTTATAGTATAAACAAAGTTCATTGTCCTGTGTGTGGGATTCTCAGAATGCCAAAGGTTTGATTCTCAAAACACCAAAGGTTTGCACATTGCAAAAGAACAGACTGTGCTCAAAGATCACATAGGCTTGGGCCTTGAGCATACTTATATGAAGGGAATACTGTCTCTATAGGTGCTGGAATTATAAGTGCCCGGCTATCAAGAGAATCGAACCAGACTTCAAGGGGGATGGTTTTTCTCTTCCCATGTCCCTTTAATTTTCCTTGTCTTTACATCCCGCCTCAAGTAGAGTGCAATACAGTATTGTGAGAGATAGATATATCATTTATAGACCTTGTGGTATAATATATTGTTTCAATTGTTTTATTTTTATTGCTTATTGATATAGATGAAAATAGCAGAGACAGACAGTTATGATCCAGAGTTTCAGCATCCACTGGGGTCTACAGTGTATTTGCCATAGATAGAGGTATTATTCTGCTATACACATCATCTCAAAGATTATATTATATTTCCACCCCTGATTTTTCTTTCATGCTTCATCCTGTGTGGAAAATGGCCTCCTCTACTTATCTCTTGAATCTCTCAAAACACTTTTCACTGTCTATAATTCAAATTACACCAGCAATTTAGGAACAGTAAAACATCTTAGGAGAAGTATAACCAGGGTCTTGTGCTGAAATCCTGGCATAAGAGGAGATATTCTAAAGAGACATTGTACCTCTCCCAAGGGTTATCAGTCTATCATATTCCATGCTTTGTAAAATAGGTGTCTATTTACAAAAGAATTCTGCTCAAGACTTTTTTATTAATTAAATTTATTCATTTATTTTACATCACAACCACAGTTTCCCCTCCCTCCTCTCCTCCTGTTCCCCCCATTTCCTTTTCTCCCTTCCCCAAAATTCACTCTTCCCTTGGTTCTGCTCAGGAATAGGCAGACCTCCCATAGGTATTAACAAAGTGTGTTGTAGGAGGGGGCTGCTTGTTTGTTCTGGCCACCCAGAACTGAAACAATCACACAGAAACTGTATTAATTAAATCACTGTTTGGCCCATTAGCTCTAGCTTCTTATTGGCTAACTCTTATATTAATTTAACCCATTTTTATTAATCTGTGTGTCTCCACGTGACAGTGGCTTACCAGCAAAGTTTCGGCATGTCTGACTCTGGCAACAGCTCCATGGCATCTCTATGACTTCGCCTCCTTTCTCCCAGCATTCTGTTTAGCTTTCCCTGCCTACCTAAGTTCTGCCTTGCTTTAGGTCCAAAGGAGTTTCTTTATTCATTAATGGCAATTACAGAACACAGAGGGGACTCCCACATCAAAAGTGAAAAAGCATGACACATCTGGTTGCAGTAAGACTAAGCCCCTCCCCTTGTGTTAAAGCTGCACAGGGCAACCCAGCATGAGGAATAGGTTTCTAAAGGCCAGCCAAAGCCTTAGGGATAGACACTGCTCCCACTGTTTGGGGGTTCTACAATTAGAGGGCGTAAGTTGGTCTAGTTCAGGGTCCCCAGCTCTTGATCCAGGATCTATGAGGTCCTATGAGTCCAGGTTGGTGGTTTCTGTGAATTCCCTTGTAATGTCCTTGACCCCTCTGGCTCTTGCATTCCTTCCTCTCTTTCTTCAGCAGGATTCTCCAAGCTCAATCCAACACTTGGCTGTTGCTGTCTGCATCTATTTCCATCAGTTACTGGATGAAGGCTCTCTGATGACAATTAGGTAATCACCAATCCCCTGAGCTTCCCATAAGCACTACAGACTGTAGGTCAAAGGTTGTGTGACTGGGCCAGAGTACAGATCCTTTCACTGGAAGTCCTGCAAAGTAACAGGAAATGGCCAGTTCAGGCTATGCATCCAGCAATGGTAGGAGTCTTAGCTGAGGTCATTCTGCAGATTCCTGGGAGTTTCCATTGTACCAGTTTCTTTCTGAACCTAGAACGCTCCCCTCTTTACAGTCTTCTCTTTCAGTATTCTCCCCTCCTTCCAACCCCAAGCCACTTCCTCATATTCTCATCTTCCCCTGTTCCCAGTCCACTCTCAAGATCTCCTCTATGCCCCTTTCCCTGAGAGGCCCACGTGTCCCATCTCGGGCCTTCCTTGTTCCTAAGCCACTTTGAGTCTGTGGATGATGGCATGGTTATCCTTTACTTTACAGCTAATATCCCCTTATAAGTGAGTACATTACATGGTTATCTTTCTGGGTCTGGGTTACCTCACTTGGGATGATTTTTTTTCTAGTTCCATCTATTTGCCTTCAAATTTCATCATGTCATTTTTTTTAACACCAGAGTAACACTCCATTGTGTGAATGTAGTACATTTTCTTTGTACATTATTTAGTTAAGGGGAATCTATACTGTTTCCAAGTAGTGGCTATTATGAATAATGCTGCCATGCATGTAGTTGAGCAAGTGTCCTTGTGGTTATGACTGAGCATCCTTTGGTCATATGCCCAAAAATGGTATAGCTGAGTCTTGAGATAGATCAATACTAAATTTTCTGAGAAACTGCCATATTAATTTCCAAAGTGGTATGTGAGTTTGCACTCCCAACAGCAGTGGAGGAGTCCTCCCTTTGCTCTGTATCCTCCTCAGCATAAGCTGTCATTTATGTTTTTGATTTTAGCCACTGTGACAGGTGAAAGATGGAATCTCAGAGTCATTTTGATTTACATTTCCTTAATGGCTACAGATGCTGAACATTTTACAAATGATAAGTGGATAGAAAAAAATCAGGGGAGAAACATCCTTCACAATAGCTACAAAAGTATCTTGGGGTAACTCTAACCAAGCAAGTTAAAGACCTGTATGATGAGAACTTCAAATCCTTAAAGGAAGAAATTGGAGAAGATATCAGAAGGTAAAAAGATCTACCATGCTCATGGATTAGTAGAATTAAGATAGTAAAAATGCCATCTTACCAAAAGCAATCTAAAGATTCAACACAATCTCCATCAAAATTCCGACACAATTCTTGACAGACCTTGAATGGACAATAATGAGCTTCATATGGAAAAACAAAAACCCGTAATAGCTAAAATAATCCTGCCAAATAAAGAAGTTTTGGAACTATCACCCTTCCTGATTTCAAGTGCTACTACAGAGCTGTAGTAATAAAAGTGGCAAGATACTGACATGAAAACAGACAGGTGGATCAATGGAATCAAATAAAAAACCCAGGCATAAATCAGCATACCTATGGACACCTGGTTTTTGACAAAGAAGACAAGGTCATACAATGGCAAAAAGAACATCTTTAGCAAACGGTGCTGGTATAACTGGACGTTGGCATTTAGGACAATTCAAATAGATCCACACCTATGACCTTGTGCAGAAGTCAAGTCCAAGTGGATCAGATAACTCAACATAAATTCAATTACACTTGTTGTAAATAGGGGAGAGGTGTGGGTGGTATTCCCGGCACCCAGCTCCCAGCCCCCAGCCTCTGGCCCGCTCAGCTGCTAGTTGCTTGCTTATGCCTGAAATAACCACATGACAATTATATTCATTTAAACTCTGCCTGGCCCATCATCATCCGCCTTTTCTTGGCTAGCTCTCACATCTAAACTAACCCATTATAAAAGTCTGTATGTCACCACGAGGTGGGTGACTTACTGGACGGTTCTACAGTACGTCCATCTGCGGCGGGGGCCTCATGGCGACTGGCACACTTCCTTTCTTCTCAGAACTTCCGTTCTGTTTACCCCACCCACCTAAGGGCTGATCTATCTTACAAGTCAGGCAGAGTCTTTATTTAA
>JAQHUG010000337.1:901136-912010 GCA_028555095.1 Dicrostonyx torquatus | reverse complement strand
TCAAATCCTTAAGGAAAGAAATTCTTAGAGAAGATATCAGAAGATGGGAAAATATCCCATGCTCGTGGATTGGTAGGATTAACATAGTAATAAAGGAGATGACTTCCTGAGCAGAAGGTCAGCTGTGCAGACATTAAGATTGACAGTTGTCAGGGCTGGCACACGCCTTTAACCCCAGCATTCAGAAGGCAGAGACAGGTGGATCTCTGTGAGGTTGAGGTCAGCCTGGTTTACAGAGAGAGTTCCAAGATAGGCTCCAAAACTACAGAGAATCCCTGTCTCAAGAAAACCAAAAAAGAAAAAAACAAAGTCAACAATAAAACTTATGAAACTGTAAAGCTTCTGTAAGGAAAAGGACATTGTCAATAGGACAAATTGGCAAAATTGCCAGCCGCTAACCTTTAGAATAAATGGGAATAGATTTTTCACCAACACCACATCCAAGAGAGGGATGATCTCCAAAATATGTAAAAAACTCAAGAAACTAGAAATCAAAAATCAAATAACCCAATTAAAAAAAGATACAGATCTAAAACAAAAATTTTCAACAGAGGAATTTGTGTTTTTAACAGGCTTGCAGGAATTAGAATTTTAAGGCATTTCTGAAGATTTTATTTAAAATGTTTCCTCTCTTCCTTAGGAATGAACCTAAGAACAAAGAAATCCAGGCTTGAAATGTGTGGTTAAGCTATTATACTTCACAACCCCCAATCTGACGTCTCTTTCAAAATAGAGGATTGTTAGAAGACCATTTTCTCAGTCAATCTTGAATAAGATACTGTCTGTGTAACCGGAGAGAAAAGAGAGAAGTGATCTGTGGCTATGCCGCCTTTTCCACACAACCCATCCAATACTTAAATTAGCATAGTTTGAAGCCTCTGTCTTCTAGATTTCTATAAATTGTAAAGGGACCACATGAATAAAAGGAAGTAAATTATAGGTCTCCCTGTTACCATGGTTTGGCCAAACCATAAAATCCACTTTCCCATGCCAATTGGTCTTTCTGAATTTTCAGAATATGGGGAAATTAAGCAGTGTGTTTACAGACCTATGAGCTGTGTCTTGTAAAATTTGTTCTATAAATTGGAAAGCTTTCTATTCAAGATGAAAACCTGCTTGAGAGTGAACTTTCCACTCTATCAAATTTACTGAATATCTCTAGATAAATCCACTTCTTCATTTGGAGTATCTCTATACTGTTGCAGTGTTTCTGTAGGGCAGTTTCTTCTGATGGGAATAGCCTTCTAATGAGTTTCTATAATCCATGCACCTGTTTCCTTCACTGTGGTCATTATTTGCATCAAATGAGGTCACACTGGAGTGTGGGTAGATAGCTGGTAACACACTCAGAACTCACTGAGGATGGATTCTTTCCTCCTCCTCAGCTGACAAGATAAAGGACAGAAAATGCAAAGCCTGATTGTTAGTGGGCCTGGATGTTGTACTAGCCACTATAGCTGAAAGAAACCAGCACATGGATTTTAGAAGAGACAATGACTTCAGTCACAACATGGGGAAATAGGGTAAATATTGTCCTTCTCAAAGAACAGTGCTCCTCATTTTCCAAAAGAATGGATTTCAGGGGGTTTGTCCCTGTGAATGAAAGATTTCTGTGAAAGGCAGAGCTTTGTCTCTAGATGCTAAATGTTTTTGTCCTTTTTCACTGGAAAATTTTATAGAGCAGAGAAATGCTGTCTTTCCACTGAATGTAAGCTTTTGGGCCACTTCTGTGACCCTGTTCATGCACCAATTTTGCTAGTTAAAAATAGCAGTAGGCAAAGGAAGGGAAGAATATATATTTGAGGAGGAGGAAATGGCTCAGTGGGTAAATTGACAAGCATAAGTACCTGAGTTTGGATCCTTGGTGTTCACATAAGCTAGGTATGGCACTGCATATATGAAATTTCACTGCTGCCAGACAGATACAGGCAGGCCCCTTGGGTTTCCTGGTCAAGTAGTGAAGCACGATTAATAAAAACTCAGAGAGATTCTGTAAAGCGAAGCAGCCAGCCACTGGCTCTTACCTCGACCTTAGTCTGAAATGGTGATACTGGCTCCAGGAATCTCAGAATGAGACTGAAACTGAGAGTTGTTTCCTACCGTTTTATATTTCTCTCTAGGGCTGGGATTAAAGGTGTACACGACTGGGATTAAAGGGATGCACCACCTGGTTTCTATGGCAACTAGTGTGGCTACTGAGATTAAAGGTGTGTGTTATCCACTGCCTGGTCTGTAAGGCTGATTAGTTGGACTGTTTTACTCTCATATCTTCAGGCAAGCTTTATTTATTAAAATACAAATGAAATGCCAGTACAAGGCAGTCTAGATAAATGATAAACTACAGACTTGTTGAGAGACCCCATTACAAAAAATAAGGTAGGAAAAGATACTGACATCAGCCTCTGGGGTTCACATGCTTGCATGGCTACAGATGTCTATTTTTATAAATTCATTTTTATTCTTTTGTTGGTTAATTCCTCATATTGTTACATTTTTTCCTGGTTAAAAAAATGGAGTGGGGCTGTCAATTATTGAATAGAAAAATGAACCTTGAGAAAGCCATCCATTCCAGGGGTGCTAAGAAGCAGAATGTTAAGGAAGTTGTGACAATGATCCATTTGACTTCTGCCTGATCTCATCCTTGAGGAAACACCACTTTACCTTGTAATAAAGTGAACTTATCTTCTACCCTGTGTTATGCATGCTTCATCTGAATTCTTTCTGTGGGGGGCATGAAGATTGTGGCACCAAGTGAAGGACAGAGGGAGATGGCGGTACACAGCATGAAAGTAGAACCATGATCCCTTTCCTTTGAAAACTCACAAAGCTTTTCATAACTTAATAAATGAAGGTCAGACAAAAATATGGTTTCAAATTCCTGTGTTGTTTGCATCATTTAGGTTTATTGCCCATGTATTCTGTCTCTCTTTTTGTTTTGTTTTTTTGGTTGTAAAGATAACTCAAGACAGTTTCTCAAGCATGCCATACTTAGCCTTACAAAACCTTGGTATCTTTTCACTGAGAGGCTGAAAATTTTGCCCTTGCCCTGGGCTGATGTCTGTTTGTCCTTTAGTTCATACACTAAAGCTAAAACTGAAATGGATGCTCTAGTCACGTGACTACATAATTCACCTTTCCAGCACAATGCTGAACTAACGCTTACAATTCACAACTCAGTATCCCTTTGCTCTGTATAGTATATATAACATTAAATTTCACATGGCCTGAAATCATCCCTATAGAATTCAATTAACTTGCCCAGATATCAACAAATACATATTTAACGATAGTGTTTTGCAGGGTAAAAATAAAGTTTTCCTAGTTCAGTACTTTTCTCAGATACCTCTATACCATGATATGCATTAAATTAATAACTTTGTTCCTAAACCTCAATGCGGGGACTCCAGAAGATGACCATCCCTATGTACTCTCTGGTGATTATACCAGGCTTCAATGTAATCAAAAGAATTTTTTTCATACTTCCTCTTCCTAAACCAACCCCTTTGTCATTGTTTTTGTCAACATAGAGCTGCTGTATGTCCTTGCACAGGTGACATTCTAAGAAGAAAGCCATTTCATCTACTTACTTTTCAAAACGGATTTTAGATGTATTTTATTTTAAATTCTGTCTATGTGAGGGTGTGTGTGTGTGTGTGTGTGTGAGCATGGGTGTCCTGTATGAGGTTGTGTGCATGGAAGCATGAGTGTCCTTGGAAGTCCGAGGTCTTGTATCCTAGAGGTTGACCATTTTGGGAAACAAGCTCAGATCCTGTGTAAAGCAATACATGTTTTGAGCTGCTGAAACTTTTCTCCAGGTTCAGAGAAAAAAAATTATGTCTTTAAAAAGATGACTTAAATACACACACACACAAATATGCATATATATCAAATAGATACAATTTTCTTGCACATTATTTGATTAATATTCTTGTAAAATCTCTAAAATGTTCCCGTGCCAATCCATTATTTTACATGTAATGTACTGCAAAAGTCACAAGAAATGTCACTAAATCTCTATCCTATGTCACACATTGAAAGGAGAATAAAACACTGTAATGCTGATTTGCTAAAGTATTCAACCTCATTCTCAAACAGAAAGCTTCTAATGATTGTCATTATCATGCCAATAAAAACAACAAAAAACCTTGTGCCTTATAATGGCCAAACACTATCCACAGCAAGGAGAAAAGCTCTTTCAGCTAACAATCCCAACCACCTGACATCAGAACACTTCAAATTACCAACAGGTGCAAGATGTAAAGTGATATGAATATTAGTATTGCCAAGGAAAATGAAAACCATTTGGTTTTACTCCTGAAAGATACTTAACTGATTTTGGTGTTTGAAAAAGATTATATGGTTTAGTGTTTCAATAAAAAAAACCAAAATTATGAGAATCAGTATACGATTTATAAGCTTATTAAAGCTATTTTAAACTACAATAAATGCTAAATGAAGCAGTTTCATATGTGTTTTCAGAATGAAGTCTTGTTCTGAAAATGTATGCAGAATATCATTTGGTATATGTATTTGGTATATATTATGCATTGTACTAAACCTTTATAGTGGGTCAGGATCCAGAACCAGGTATTTTTTTCCACAGCAACCACCTGTTCCATCTGCCTGAATGTTGAACTCTAAGTGAAAGACCTGAAAAATGGTCTTAACGCCAAGGAGCCCCCAGACTCAATAACCAGGCCATCAGATGCAAATGCATGAGGTGGTTTATTTCATGATTGCAATTGGGTACAAAGCTTAGGGATAGCTAAGCACCCCGAGTATCCAGGCAAGCAAGCTTTTATAGACAAAATCACAAGTTTTCCATAAATTATAATATGAGGTATGACAACAATCGGGATTGGTCCAGACATACAAGCCAGAGTTCAACCCAGAACAGAATTTGCATAGTTCAGCCCATCCCTGAGTACGTGACATCCAGTGGGCTACGTGACATCCTGTTGGCTACCTGACATGTGACATCCTGCCT
The DNA here is from genome assembly GCA_028555095.1 of Dicrostonyx torquatus. Lineage (NCBI taxonomy): Eukaryota > Metazoa > Chordata > Mammalia > Rodentia > Cricetidae > Dicrostonyx > Dicrostonyx torquatus. The sequence continues at coordinate 907,023 of JAQHUG010000337.1, read as the reverse complement.
GTCCCATTGTGACTCAGTTTACAGTTTGATAATCATTTGCTGCCACTGGTTCTGATAACCATCTGCCTAGAAGACTGCAACCAGTCCTGATAATCGCTAACCCTCCTGCCCAGCGGGAGAGAAAGGAAGAACCTGCTGGTCAAACCTGTTTGTCACATTCTGCAGTTTTTATTATCTATCCTTCTAGGCAGAATTAGTTGGGTCCTTTCATAAGCACACCAGCAGTTTTGGTGGTGAGTTTTCCCCTTCAGCCCCCAACCATAGCTTTCACATCCATGGTTGAGCCCTGCGCTGCTAAAAACGTGACCAGACAACCCGTTGTTGGTCCTTCCATGCTAGCACTGTATAAGCTATGCAGTGCATTCGATATGGGGGCCCAGGGTCCCTCGGGTTTTTCTTCCTCCTTTCTTTTCTTTTCTTTTTTTCTTTTCTTATCTTTTGGACCACTTGTAAGTGGTCCCTGCCATGGGAGACTGCTCGGAGAGGCCTCTAAACCTCTCTGGCTTCCCAGTTACCCAGACCAGAGCCAGCTAGGCTTTAACACTACGCCTGTTGAGAGATTCTGTTCTACAAGCTCTGCAGTGTTCGCTGCCATTTCACACCCCACCTATAAAGAGTGGACACTCTTCTATATTCCTTGTGGTGTTTTTCACTGTATTTGACATTTTCAGCTATGGTATAAACCCTCAAACTAGGCTCTGCCAGTGTCCTGCCAGCTCTTCTTTTCTTCAAACTGTCCCTGCCACTGCTGCTGACAAGATTGGTTGGATCCATGAGGCAGTTGTTTTCAGTTCCAGCCTTTTTTCCCTGCCGCAGCTTGTGGCATGGCAGCTTGGCAGCAGAGTAGATCACTCCTCTAGTTCTCTCTTCTATATAATATGCGATTGCCACCATTTTGACTAAGGTCAGTTGACTTCACCACCATCTTAACTAAGAGCCAGGTCAGATAACAAAGTTCCGCCATCTTTACTGATGGTGTAAAGTCCCAGTGTTAACTCTGTTACATGGGTGACCTTACTGCCATCTTAACTGAGGTCAGGTGGCTTTACCACTGCCTTAACTGAAAGCCAGGTCAGGTGACCAAGTTCCGCCATCTTTATTGAGATATTTCTTGCTTGGTTCTCTGGTGTTGACTCTGTTACACGTGTGTTTTTCACAGTGGCATGCCTTTGGTAGGGTTCACTGAGAGCATCCACTTTGCCCAATTCCTGTTCACATTGTGTGTACGTGTCCATACATGTAACTTGAGCACACATGTTTACTGTTAAATGATCTAATTGTCTACCCATTATATCTCATTCCAGACTACAAATCTATAGTCTCATGTTTTAAATTGGTATGTACTTTTTGGTCTCTTACAAAAAGTACTATTTATGCAATCCAACCCTGATTTAAAATATATTAAACTGTTCTCTATTATTGTCAGTTCTGTTGTTAACCTTCTACTGCAAGCAGTTTTTTTCTTCTTTCTGTCTTTTTGTGAATGTAAATCTTACCTGTTAAGTGCCAATACAGTCAAGCTCAGACTTAGCTCTCCAGGCAGATTCTATACTGTAGTTATAACTCATTTGGTAAACAGCCCTCAACTGCTCAGAGATCTGGTGAAAATGGCATTTAAATATTTAATTACTAAAAAACTTTTCATAACAAAGAAAGACAGGTTGGCTTCTAGCCACAGCACTCTGTTTCCTCCAAAGAAGACAGAAGACAAATGGGCACAAAACAACGTCCATCTGCACTTTATTTCAAGTGCCAAGCACTGGCCACTGGGAAAAACTGCCTTTCATCTAAACTGAAAATCACCAGAAAGTTGACAGAATTGCTGGGATCGACAGTCTAGCTGCTCAGGTCAAGGTAGGCTTGTCTTCCTACAGATTTCTTAGCCCACAGGATCTTCTGGAGCTTGGCAGGCCCCGAGCTAAACAGCAAAAGAAAAATACGACTCCTCAGTGACCATAGAGGGCCCTGAGGAGTAGCTCTAGGTGCAAACCAAGTAAGTTCTCTGCCGTTTTTTAATCAATAACTCAGGTTAAATTTTTAACCTTCTCAAAGATCTCTGATGCAGTTTGACAGCTGAGAGGTTTTGTTGTTTAAAAGGACAACCTCACCAAACAAATTTCAGCAAATACAAGTTATCAAATTTCTCTCACTCTGCCTTCCATAGTCTTAAAAATACTTTTCAATGTGCAAAAACATCCATCACAGTCATTCTGATATAAATATGATACTGTTTATACAATGTGTATGTCTAAAACTTCTGTTTTTACAAACTCTAGGAATTCTTGTGAGTTCCAGGGAGCCAAATTGAAGGATCCACCTTCAATTTGTCAGATACACCCTTCTCAATTCCCTGATCATAATTTTTTTTCCTAAACTTAACTCTGTACTCTGTTCTGCCAATACCTTAAACAGGTGTGAGAGACACCAGATATTCCCATACCACAAACACTAGACAGGAGCAAAGAGATCAGCTACCGCAGGATGTGACCAGCATCCAGCTTTCTCAAGGTTCCCTCCCCAAGATGACGCCCACAAATAAGCAGGAAGCAGTTTGGAGAATCCACTCTCCCAATTCCTTTAACCTGCGGTGCCTAGCTTCCTGCCTTTTTATTATAAAAAAGAGATGGGAATGTAATGGTCTGTCTTGCTCTTTTAAGAGACAAACCCTGCCCAATCCCTCCCCTACCTACAATCAAGGCAGGCAGATCTTCTTTCCTGCTTGCAGCCCAAGCCCCTTCCTTTTCTGTCTCTCTCCCAAAGGGGTAGCTGCTGCCGTGCTCCTCTCCTTTCCACTCTGTTTCCCTTTCTTTTTCTGCCTCTCTGCTCTTCTCCCTTCTCCCCTTCCCCCTTTCCCCTTTCCCCTCCATAACCCATTAAATAAAGATCCAATCTCACTCTTCATGACATGCCTATCTCTCTTGGTCTCTCACCTGCCACGTGGCTCCCTGCTTGGGACTGGCTGCCTTCATGGCCCGCTGTGCTTTTTGGGACCTGCTGCCCACTGCCGCCACTCAGGAAACTGCAGCATTTCTGCCACTGCGCCCCTTGGGGAACAGCGCCGTTTTTTACTTAAACCGTAACAGTGACTAAAATAATCAAAAGTTCAGCAGCAGTATTTCAGGTTGCAAGACCCAAGAGAAGTGCTTGAAGAGTCTGTGTCAGCTGTAAGGGACCAGAAGTTCTCCAAGCAGAGAGCACACCGGGGGATAAATGCCAGACTATGAACTTGTGATCCAATATCTGATGAGTGAGCACAACTCATTAACATGATTTTGGCTTACAAAATTGAGTTCCTACCCACCAAAGTTAGGAGATTTTGTGTTTTACTTAGCTTTCACGGCATAACAATGCCATCTCCCTTTGAAAAGACTGCAAAAGCATTCTGATCCCTTAATTTAGCATTCAAAAACTCTAGGGAACTACTCCAAGTTATTAGCATATTAAAAGCCATATAAATATAACCATTATAAGGAAAAGAAAAGCAAGGAACCAAAGTGACCCCAACATTGACATCATTAGAAAAGAAGTTGAATACTTGGCATTGAAGAACTCCAGACTAAATATAAAAATAATTCATCAAAGAAATGGAATATCACAAATGAGAAAAAAATAAATGGAAACTCTTGTCCCTGAAAATAGAATGACTAGTTGGGGCTGAGCAGAAGAGAGGAGAAAACACAGTGCATCTTCAGACACCTTGAAGACTGTCATAAGATCATCCCATCTCACAAAGACGGAATGCATAGTAAATAGAGTTGTTGGATGTTCTGAGGCCTGTCATTATGGCTTCTGTGGGGATCACTGTCAGTGGTATAATTGGTAGTAAAATGACCCAGGAAGTAAGAATGAAAACTTGGCTCAGCCCAACTTAGGCTGAATCAAACTTCTAGATAGTCTGATGCTAAATGGCTTACTGTGAGCATATTTAAACACACTTCAATCTGGGCAAAAAGGTAACAATCATTCCAATTCCAGATGCACAATGAAGATTAAGGCCAGTATAGAAACTCCTTTGCAGAGCACATGAAGATGGGATGGGCTCTGTAGCTTACAGGCCTAAGATCTACTGTGGTCTCTGACTGAGATAGCATAGACATCAGCAGAATGTAAAGTACATGTGACATGTTCCCTAAGGATGAGTTCCTTAAACTGTGGGCCAAAGATAAAGGTCTAAGGAGGGAGAGTCTAGCATGAACATTCCGGGGCATTTGGGTGAGATTTAGCTCTACAAATAGCAAAAGTCATCAGGTTATTAACAATATCCCCTCTCAGCTTTCTGGATAGAATGCAGATATACGTCTCCTTCATTGAGGAAACACCCACACATACTTAACATTCTTGGTTTCTCTCATGTTTTCTGTGAGTAAAAGGATCTTGTGCCCTCTACATTCTTTTGTAAGTTTTTTTTATCATATTTAAAGAAATGAAGTAGCAAAAGGAGGTAAAATGCCCAATGACAACTTTGAGACACAGATCCATTGCTAATAGACTGGTAAGTGAAGAATTGGCATGCTTTTCTCAGTAACCTTGATTGGACATCTGAGTCTCTGACCTTGTGCATGGCTGTAAAGTTTAAACTAATGGTCAATTTACATAAAGCATTTATCCTAGTGTGAACTTGCTCTGAGGTGAAAGTGTGCTAATTATGTAGAGTTAGTCTGAGCCAAAGATCAAGGCAGGCTGTTAAGTGTCCAGAGTCCTTGTGAGACAAATAGATCCAGTTATGAAGCATGTCCCAGTGTATATTCTATATATCAAAACTATATGGCTAAATGAGAAGTCATCATCTTGACAAACCACAGATATGTGTGCCCAGCAAATGGAATATGTCACGAGATAAACACACAAGCAATGGGAAAATATTCAAAGCTATTCTAGGGAAGAAATGAAGTGGAAAGAAATTACAGATAGAGGCAACCACTTTTCAGGGGATGGTCCTGTAAGTCTTGCTAGACAGGATTATCCCCATCAATTATTCATTTCCATATGCTGTATATTTCCATGGCCTCTGATAATGTTGTATATCATGTTCAATATAGCCCACATGGCAAAGATCTTGGAAAAAACTATAACCTAGGAACTGTTAAACTATAGTGCAGTAGACATCTAAACTGTCACACAAAAGTGCACATGCACACACATACACACACAGAGGAGAGAGAGGGAGAAGGAGAGGGAGAGAGAGACACAGAGACAGAGAGAGACAGAGAGTAGTGGAGGTAGTGGTAGTAGTAAGGAGTCATGGCCTGGTTCTGATTTCTTTAGTTAATAATATTTGGCCAAATTCAAATGGCCAGAATTTTAAGGGGGCAGACTTATGATCTAACCAAAACTTTTCAATATCACTAGTCAACAGAAAAATGCAAATTAAAACTGCCGTAGATTTCCATCTCAAGTCAGTAATCACTACTATCATTCAATAAAAACAACAAATTCTGGTGAGTTTGGGGGACACCTTAATGGATATAAAGGATATAAAGGAAACCTTAACCTGTGTTATGGGAAAGATAAATTAGTGTAGTCACTAACAAAGTCATGGTGAATATTCCTCAAAAAGATTAAAATAACTTAGTCTATGACCTAAGAATATGACTTCTGAATACATGCCCAGAGGACTCTAATAAGCATGTCATAGAGCTCTTTGCACATCCAAGTTTAGTAGGTTATGGAAACAACCTGTGTCTGTCAATGGATGGATCCATAAAGAAAATGAGGGATATTTTATTTAGCTGCAAAAAGCCCAGAATTATGTGATTTCAGTGAAAAAGATGTAAGTGGAAATGAACATGTTAAGAAACATAAGGCAGATACAGAGAAGCAAATAGCATATGCCTTCTCATGTATAGAACAGAGGTGTTATAGATTCATAAAATTATACACACACACA
>JAQHUG010000337.1:870192-883094 GCA_028555095.1 Dicrostonyx torquatus | reverse complement strand
TTGGTGCTGTTAAAACTACAGTTAGTCATCAATATTATAAAAGAACTGAGATGGAAAAATTATAGCAGCAGGCAAAATCTTAATCTGTATCAACTAAGATGCCGGAGACTTATCCACTACCTAGATGGTTGCCCTAGGCTCCCAGGATCTCGATGACTTGTTAGGGGCAGTGGTTGGTCTTCATCTGTCATATAGGATAGCACTTAATCTTATAACTACTACACAGAACAGCATTGGCCCTTGGCTGCCAAACCCAAGTCTATAGATTTTTTTTCTGTGCAGAAGGAACTCAAGAGACTGAACTTACTTTGAATCAACTCAAAAGTGTCCATAGTTTGAACAGTGCCCTGGCAACAGGAAAGACATGGGGAAGCTGTGCCAAGTAGTTAGTGCTACCATAATTCAGGTGGAGTTGTGCCCCATCTATCTTCTTTTGTAACCTTAGTGTTCCCACTCGGAGCATTACTCTATCTTATGGGAAGGTTTTTCATTAAATATTTTAAATGTTGTATTTAGGAGATCTCTGAAGAGTTTGAGGAGCATCTATTAAGTATACCTGATGTGAGGCTCTCTACACTACCTTGGGAAAGGGGTGTGGTCAGCTCTCCTGTGCCCATGTCACATAGCAAGGGGCAAAGTCAGCTCCCCCATGATCACACCATCAGGGTCAGCTCTCCTGAGCACAGGTCTCCACTGGCACCACCATGTGGTGAACAGTGGAGGGGTAGAACCAGCTCAACCCAGCCATTGGACATCAACATGGCTTCAGGATGCAGTACAGACCATAGACCTTTGCACAGCTTTTCTTAGTAACATGGGCCACAGATATCCACACAGATCCCAGCTGCTGTAAGATCATGGCCCTAGACTTAGTCCTGGATGATAGCATGGACCTGGGCATCACTGTGACCTCAGGTGGCAGGGCAGATCATGGACATTTACATAGTTTTTGGTAATAACATGGGCCACAGATATCACAGAGACCCCAGGTGCTGTAGGACCGTGGACCCAGACATAGCCCTGGGTGGCAGCATGGACCCAGGCATCACCATGACCTCAGGTGTCAGTAGTCATCTCAAATCAGGTTGTTCCTCACAGTTTCCCATGTCTCCAGTTCCACCTCTCTTTATAAGTGCACAGACCACTCAACTTGTCTTTCCTTTTCATCTCTCCAGCACAGACTTGCTCAACATAGTGGCACCATGGCTGTGTTCTGCCAGTTGCCCCTCTGTGTGGCAATGGGCTGACCTCTGACTGTGGCCTCTGGCTATCTTCTGCCCAAACTGAAAAATCGTAAAAGGTAATTTTTATTTTAGAGACAAAACTAATCACTGGGTTCAAGATAAATTGTATGGTAACAATGCATAGATTTCAGATAAGAAATAAATGCTAAACACTGACATAAAGGAGTGTGGTGACATAGGATGGCGAAGGGCCTTAGTGATGACGCAGGTTATGTAGAAAGGGGGGAGAAGGAAATTGCTGGCAGGGGCTGCTTGTTCATTCTTGGCTGCCCAGACATGAAATAATCATAGAAGCTGTATTAGTTAAATCACTGCTTGGCCAGTAGCTTAGGCATCTTTCTAGCTAGCCCTTATATCTTAAATTAACCCATTTTGATTAATCTGTGTATCATCACATGGTGTGGCCTACTGGTAAGATTCCATCAAGTGTCTGGTGTCTGTCTCCTGTGGTGGCTACATGGCTTCTATCTGGCTCTGCCTACTTTTTCCTCTATCTCTGCTAGGAATTCCTGATTTACTCTATTCTGCCCTGTGACAGGCCCAAGGCAACTTTTTTTTTTTAAAATCAACCAATGGTATACAGAGGGGGAAACCTACATCAGGAAACATAATATAAAAGTTTATACTTTGAATAATTAGGTACCAGAAAATAAGGGTAGGTTTATAGCAATAAAGAAAGAAAGAAAGAAAGAAAGAAAGAAGGAAGGAAGGAAGGAAGGAAGGAAGGAAGGAAGGAAGGAAGGAAGGAAAAAAAATCTGGTTCTCATTTTTCACAAATAAATCTTGAGATTTGAGAAATATATTCATACTCAACCTGGTTTTGTATGTGAGGAATTATTTTTTTTTTATTTGATCACTTGATATGGGAAGATTTGTAATAGTGAAAGTTAGCCTGTAAGTCCCATCTACCCAACAACAAGGAACATCCAGGAAAGCTGGGAATTGTAGTTCTTGGAAAGTAGCAAAGCACTTGGGAAATATGGGGTCCGTGTGGTTTTGACTTTAAAACTCCACAGCATGTGATTCTTCACCAACTGGAATCCCAGAGAATGGGCCTGACTAGAGTCTATCCTTGTCCGTATTTATTAAGCTTGCCTCAAATTTGGCTGAAGATTGTGGAGCTGGTCTTTCTCTCGTGAATGTCAAGATTAACAGACTGACTTTAGCATGGGTAGCATCCTTCCATGGGCTGAGGTCTGAGACCGCGCCAGAAAGAGGAAACTAACTGAGCCTCATTTACTGCTCCTCTTCTTCTCACTGTGGGTACAGTGTGACCTCTCACTATCACCTCCATGCTTTCCCTGCCACGATGGACTTTTGAGGGTGAGCCAAAGCAAACCCTTCCTTCCTGAGGCTGCTTTTGTCAAGGTATTTTGTCAAAGAAGTGGAGAAAATAACTAATACTGGCATTACTATAACTATGAGGCAAAAACAAGGAAATTGCTTTGCAGCTTAACCTATTTAAACTGTATTCAAGAATTTAAATCACTTAAAGTCCAACTGGAAAAAAATGTCTCAATAAAGGTTTTCTTACAGCCTTATCATCAATATTATTTTGTTCAGATGAAAAGTACTTACTTTTTATAAGTCTGTGAGAGAATTGCATTTCTAGAACATAACACATTTAGTAAACATTGTATTTTTTATTCTTCTCTTATATTTTATATCCTGGCCATAGCCTTTTCTCAGTCTACTCTTCTCACTCACCTACCTCCCCAACACCTCGTCTCTCCTCCAGATCTACTGCTCCTCGGTTTCCCTTCAGAAAAGGGAGGCCTCACAGAGATATCAACCAAACATGGTATAACAGGATGCAAAAAGACTGGACATAAATCCTTATGCCTAGGCTAAATGAAATAGCCAAGTGGAGAAAAACATATACCAATAACAGGCAAAAGAGCCAGAGATGTTGCTACTCTCACTGTTAGGAGTCCCCCAAAATTATCAAGCTAATAACCACAACAGATTATTAACAGATGCAGAGGACCTAGCTCAGACACCGTGCAAGCTACGTGATTACCACTTCATTTGGTTTGAGCCCATATGAGTCCTGCTTAGTTTATTCTATGGTCTATGTTCCCCTGGAGTACTGGTCCCCTATGGGTCCTACAATCCTTCCTCTCCCTCTTCTGCAGGTTCCCCGAGCTCCACCTAGTGTTTGACTGTGGGTCTCTACATCTGTTCCTATCAGCTGCTGGAAGAAGTCTCTCTGACGACAATTGGCCTGGGAGATGATCTATGAATATAGCAGAAAGTCTTTAGGAATAGTTTAATTTCATTGGCTTTTTACCCCCCTTTGGTGAGTGGCTTTTTTTTTCTACACCATGTCTCTGAGCCACCCAGCTTCACTAGAAGCATTGTGTTTTTCCAATCGTGTTTGAAGACTGAATCCAGAGCCTCATGCATGCCAAGTAAGTGTTCCATCACTAATAAAAATCTTCTAAGACTTGTTTCTTCAAAATGTCATAGATATGCTGAAGAGGAGGGAGCTAATACAATCCCTGTTTTGTCTTGTTTCTTGGGTCTTAGTTTTTTTCTGTTCAGTCTGGCTGATGATCAAACCTTATATTAATGAGTTTTGTGAGTTCTTTAACCCATGTTATGCCAATACCAAGCTGTTTTCATTACTCTGGCTCTGTTATAGAGCTTGGTATCAGGGATGGTGATGCCTCCAGAAGTGCGGGGACTGAAAAGGGCACATCATGATTACCATACAAAAGAAGTCAGTTTTCACAAGAAGACTGAAAGTCTTTAAAATAAGCAGGCATAGCTATTCTAGCACTTGGCAAACTAAACTTTCAACAAAATTTAGTTCCAAGAGATAAAGAAGGTCACTTTATAACTGTAAAACAATAATATAGCTAGATTACATTGCGATTATAAATATATACACATCAAACACAGGTGTGCCAATACCATAAAACATAGACAAATAAATATAAAGTCATGGACTGAATCCAACATATTACTGAGTGACTTCAATAGTCCACTCTCATGAACACACAGGCCATATAGATAGAAAATAAACAGAAAAAAATTGGAGTTAAGTAACTCATAAATCAAATAGACTTATGCGATACTTACAGAATATTCCACTCAAACACTGGAGAACATGCATTCTCAGCATATTATGGAAGTTTCTCCAAAATATCTTACATATAGGATGCAAAACAATTCTGAGCAAAAGTTTCAGGAAAGTTTTATATTCCCACTGACCACAGAAGAATAAAGACAGACATCAATGACAAGGTAAATGATATAAAGTCATAGAGTTTAAATGACACACTATTGAATTACATATGGCTCACATAAGAAATTAAGAAAGATTTTTAAATTTAATAATAAACTCTCCCTGGAAAACTTCTGGACATTCTGATTAGGGAATCAGGTAGGCAATCTTCACTCTCCATCTCATCCTCCAGTTTCATTCAAATCCTCATTCTCATCTACAGCCCTGTAGCAGACCATCTGTCTTTTCTTTCTTCACTCCCTGGGGACTCCACAGATACTCCTGGTAGATCCTGGTGTCCTTCCTCCTGTGGATCCTCTCTACCCCTCTGCCCTTCAAGGAGGCTGTCCCAAGTCCTTCATGTCAGCTCCCAATACCTAGAAACACAATCTATCTGGGACCATCAGTGACTATACCTAGCAGGGACTCAGCAGCACTCCCTACCATGAACTCACAGCTACAACACAGATCTAAGATCCAGGACAACAGATATCAAGACACAGAAAACACACTCAACGAAGACAAGACCAAATAACAACACCGAAAAATACTCAGTGACTGTGGCAGCATGCGCTAGGCCTGCACAGGTCTAGGACCCAGAAGGTGCTCATGCTGGAGAAGTAGTCTCAAGCCTCTGTCCCTTACCCAAGTGCTGTCTCTTGTTGATAACTGCTTGCAAATAAAAAAAAAGAAGTTTTCTCCAACAAAATCTCACAAGATATTCAAAGCCCCTCTTATGGAGAGTCTCCATGTGTAGAAATAGATGGTCAACCTAAAATGAACTCAATGACATTTTAGGAGTTTCTTTGCCTCATAATGTTTCATCAGGGCTTTTTTGTTTGTTTACTGTAGAGGTCATGTTTTCCAATGTTTTTAGGTAGTTTCTGTGTGAGATGTGTGTCTCCTTGTCTATGTATGTTTCTGGTACTTTTCCTTGGATATTTTTCTGTCATTTGTTTTGTCCCATAAGGGGTTAGTTTTTTAAAATTTCATCTAATATTATTAATGTTTAAGATAGCCATTTTTATTTTAATGAGAGAATGAAAGAAAGGGTATGAATTTATGTCAGTGGCAAAGGGGGGGTTGATCTGGTCAGAGTTTGGTGTTAATCAGAATGAAAAAAAAATAAATTTTCAATAAAAGTATAGAATATTAGGAAATACAAATTCTTAAAATGTGATGTTAATTAAAGTGCATTATATCAAAGTCTGTAGGATATAGTGAAGGCAGTCCTTAGAGGAATGTTCATAGTTCTAAGAATGGATGCTAAAATGAATGTTATGATACATATATGTATCTCCTCCAATTAACCAGCATTCAGTTTCAGATAGATTCAGAAGAATCAATGCCAATGCTCATCAGACTATATCACAAAATCTTAAAATGCTTTATTATATTATTACTTATTGCTTTTTCTATATTATTACTCTTTATCTTATTATTTAATATATTATGTATATATTTCTTATTCAGCCATCATTACCCTCACAAAAACATGAAGGCACACAAAAAAGTTGTAGATTAATCTCCTTGATGAACACAGATGACTACTTGTTTAGTAAAATTTGGTAAACCTTTATCAAGTACACATAAAAAAGATCATTAACCATGATCAAGTTAGTTTTATTTCTGCTATACAAGGAAGTTCAACATATATAAATCAATAATTGCAGTATATCTCATAAATGGACTCACTGGTAGAAATCAGATGGCCATCTCAAGATATGCAATGAATTAAGACTCTTGTTTTACTCCACAAAATAAAAGATCTATTCATAGTATAAATCTTAAAAAACTAGGAATAGAGGGAACACATAAAGATACAAAAAATATACATGACAAATATATCGAAAGGAAATACTCAATTGTTTATATTACAATTAGAAGAAGACAAGACATCTACTCCACATTTTTATTGAATATAGTGCTGCTGTCTATGATGCCTTTTTGTCTTCAAAACTAACACTGCGTGGGGATCTCTTACACATTATGAACTTTAGATACCAGTTTGCGATGCAGCCTTGACTGCCTAGGGGCCCTAAGGAAATGATTTCCATAAGATTTTGCCTCAGTCTTGCTGGCCTCTTGTTAGTCATGGCTGAGTCTTCAGATCTTGCTGACTAGAACCTACAGATTCTTACTTCAGATTTATGACAAAAAAAAACCCAGTGTCTATAGAGTTTTTGAATGCTCTCAAACTTTCCTTTGAGAGGTCACAAGCCAGGGCTTCATTGTCAAATAATTCTCAGCATTATCATTAAATTCCTACAATAGCTTTTAAAGCTCTGACTTTTCCAACCTCAAACTCCTTCACCTTCGTCCTACAAAATACTCCAAGGTATAAAAGCCCATCACAGAAATGTCCTATTTCTTTCCTATTTTTGTTTCAACTGATGTAATAAAGACCATAATCATAAGCAACTTACAGGGAAACAATTTATTTAGATAACACACCCAGGTCACAGGTCATAATCCACCGTTAAGGAAAATCAAGGCAGAAACTCAAGCCGACTGGGACCCGTACGCAGAAACTGTAGAGGAACACTTCTTATTGACTCTCCAAATGAGAGTCGCCTTGCTTTCTTACACAATTCATAACTAGCTGCCCAGGGGTGGTACCAACCACAGTGGCCTGGGCCCTCACATGTCAAAGATTAATCAAGAAAATGAGCCACAGTCCTGCCTGCAGGTAAGTTTCTCAGTTGAAGTTCCCTCTTTCTCATTTGATCCTAGCTTATGCCTATTTAATAAACAAGCAAAAAAAAAAAGAAGAAGAAACAAAATCAAAACAAAAATCTAATTCGCACACTGACTTTTTTGGAAAGATTCTATTTTGAATTTTCTGTTATTAAAATTCTGTGTTTGTGTGCACATGCATGAGTGTGTAGACATGGATATCTGCTCACTAAGGTAAATAATGTTCATACTGATTATATGAAATGAACAAAGAAGATTGAAAGTTAGCAGCCTTCGGGGTTATTTTGAAACTGTCTCTTAAGATATTTATTTTAATGAGTATTTCATTGCATAGGTTAGCAACAGATATATTACATTGTTTTCTTCTTGGTACTGAAGCAAAATTTCCATTCAAGTATTGAATAACCCATTAAAATATATCAAAAACTTAAATATCTATAAAACACTTTTAATTATAGAGAGTAGAGTGATATACACATACATTTGTTCTATTGATTTTATTCCTCCACAATTATTATGTAACCATTTGTGCTTCTATAACAGAATGACTACATTTTTAGTCTTTAATTCTTAATGCTAAAGTTTATTGGATAACAATGTATACATAGAATTCACTAAAAATCATAATTCATATTTTATTAGCTAAAAACAAGGAAAAAATAGATTCATAAAAGATGTCTTAGCTTCAAATTTGCAGTATGCTAACCCTGGGAGCACAAGCTGCTGAAATAAGGTCTTTAACATATCAGATAAAACACCATCATAGAAAGAAAGATCAATACAGGCAAACCACCCATTAGCCGCAGGAAAGTCCTTGGGTAAACAGCTTTAAATAAAACTGTGAAGGGCTTCAAAGAGCAAAGAAAGGAAAACTCATCCACTTCCTGAATAGGTCACCATGATTCAAATTTCCTACTTCTCAACATGAATTAAACGAGTCTCAAGTTTTCTTTTGTCAATGTTTGAAAATTTGATAATTAAATCATCCCCCCACTTTCCGAATTCAGTTCATTTCCAAGTTAATAGACATTTGATTATATTTTTATCTTTTTTTAAAGCACATTCTTAACATACAGTATGTACGTGATAGACATAACCCTTTCCAAGTTTTTAATTACGTGGGTTTGAGTGTGCCATGTAGAAATTCTGTATGTAAAGCAAGTTTGTTGGTGCATGGGGCTCTCATATTGGTACTGGCCCGGAAGCTTTATTCCAAGTGTTCATTGTTCTAGAAGATGCTATTATGTTACTTGGAGAAGCAAATAATCACCAGTATTACCCAAATGAATTCAGTTAGCATGACTGTATCTGCACTGGTAAGACATGTCCACTTGTAGACTAGTAGGGGGGATGTCATGGGAATAACCAAGTATTTTCTGATTTATTTCAGGCTGCTCCACTAGATTAAACCTATCCTGGGCAATATTGTCAGTACAGGAACCTACAGATAGACAAGTCATAGGCACTAAGGGTGAACTAACTACTATTCTGCTAAATTAAGATGATATTAAAATGATTCCTAATGACATACCTTTATACCCCTATATTAAAGCATCTCTCAGCCCTCATTTGAGAGGCTGTGGTAGATGATGTTTAACCCAGAGAGCTATAACTAGTAAAAGAGCAGAGAGCAAGAGACTGTAGAATACTCAGCCCTAAGTGGGACATCTCTATTGCCTTCCTTTCTCACAAGGCGAAGGGATATTTCCATAAAAGGGGTCAGAAAAACTGTAAGACTTAAGAGACAGAGGATGACCACAAGTAAACAACATCCTCCAGACACAACAGGGCACCTGCACACACAAACTCAGAGCTTGTGAAAGCGTGCACAACTCCATTCAAGCTCAAGCCAGAACAAATCTCGGCATGGAGAAGGGTGGTAGACAAAAATCTCAGTCCAGCCAAGGAACACTTAACATGGATAGCTGCTGGCAAAGGGAGAGGAAGTTTTCTTTTAGAGTGTTGATCTGGCAGATTGACTGTACTTCATTGGAAAGCCACATAGGCAAGAATGCATGGGTAGAAAAAATTAACTTGAATGGTGAATAAAAAAAAAAAAACATGTGCACAAATTTGGATAGATAAGGAAAAGTTCTTGAAAGAGTTGGGGGAGAGGGTGAATATGATCAAAATACATTGTAAGAAATTCTCCAAGAGCTAATTTTTAGAAAAGAGCTGTTTCTCCCTGTTTTCCCTCTCTCAGCCATTAAACAACTACTAATATATTTTATAATCACATAGAATTACATACTCTAGGGCTCGTCTTCTGTAAGTGTACACACTAAGATATTTTACTATTAGCTCCTTTCATTTAGCCCAACATTTTCAAAGTTTATCCTTGTAACTTGATATAGGGTTTGTTTGTTTGTTTGTTTGAGGCAGGGTTTCTTTGTGTTAGCTTTGTGTGTACTAGAACTAGCTTTTTGGACCAGGCTGGCCTTGAACTCACAGAGACTCACACGACTTTGCCTCCTCACTGCTGGTATCAAAGGCATGCATCATCACCGCCGAGCTGATTTTGAATTATTTCATTCTCAAGTGATATTTTATCATATGTGTGTATGTATGCATGCATGATGTTTTACCAACTCGTCAACTATTTACTTTGGTACTACTTCTATACCATTTCTAAAATCTATTGATTTAAACATTTGTATACAAATGTTGGCCTGAGCATGTGTTCTTAATTCTCTTGGTTGTATACCAAGGGAGTATGAGTAGGACTATGTTATGCATGAGTAACTGTCAACATATTTCCTAAAGTAAATGGGAGTTTTGTATTTCCATTGAAAATATATGAAAGTTCTGATTTCTCCATACCAGCATATTAGCGGGTGTGAAGTGTATTTCTGAGATGCTCATCTTCATTTTGCCAGTGACTATATCAAATAGTGAAGGAAACCAAATGGGGTCACGTACAGCTTCTTAACAGACAAATCAGGAATCAAAGGACTCCAAACAGAGAACAGAACAGAACTGATACCATAGCAGGACCAGCTAGCAGGACCAGCTGATACACCGTTGCCGTTTTCACCACCATCATTTTGTTTCAAAAGGGGATTAGAGTCAAGCTTCCAGCCATGAGTGCTACCTTGGCTTGCTGCCAAACTCATCTACACCCAAGTGAGAGAGCATTCTTAGCCCTGCTCTGGCCTTTTATTTGGGTATTTGGGTCACTTATCCTCTAATGAAAACTCTCCCTTTTGCGCAAAGCTGGCCCTTACAAATGGCTAAAGGACCGATGGCAAAATTCCTGCAATAATGAAATGGTTGGTGTTTGTGTGTGTGTTGTTTGTGTACATTATTTGTGTATCTTTTTTGATAGAAAGATTTTTTTTTAAACCTCTTGCCCATTTTTTGGTTGGTTTGTCTACAAATTTAGGTATGGTTGTTGAAGAATCTCATGAGATTTCTGATTATTTTTTTGCAATTTTTTTACTTTATATGATTATAATTTTTCTTGTCCTTTGAAGACAATTTTTTTTGTTGCTTAATGTAGCACAATGCCTGCTATGTGCTTTACAGTATGGCTTGCGAGTTGGGTAAGGGCCTAGAGATTGAAATACACATAGACACATACAGAGAGAAGGGTGTCAAGAATGTCCACTTTATTGTGTCCCGGGACAGCTTATATAGGATCTCCTTGACTAATGTCCACACCCTAAGTCTCAGCTTCAAGTCCACCAGAAACCACTCCCCTGCCATCAGGAACTCCTGAGGTTCTCGTGCTCAGAGCAGCTGCAAAACAAATTGTTTGCTCATAGCAGCAGCAAGCATAGGAAAACAAGTTGTTTACTCTGATAGGCAGGGCCTCACAGGAAACTCAGGGTCTGGGGGTCCACAGTCCCCAACAGCTCAATTTGATGAAATTTGTTTGGCCACTGTGTTTGTCATTCGTACTTTCTATAATATGTCTAAGCCACCCAAAATAAGTTGACCTTAGCCAAAGTTAGGAAAATTTGTTTCTATTTTCTTCTAAAATATGATACCTTTAGCTTCTACATTTAGGTGAATTGTGTGTTTTGAGCTCATTTATTCATATTTTAGAAAATAAGAACTGCTCTTCATTTGTTTACTGATGGATCTATAGCTGTCTAGCACGATTTACTAAATGATCTTTCCACACTGAACTGCCTTGCTACCTAGTTGAAAAATCAATTGGCATTAATTGCAAAGATTTAGTCCTTGAATCTCAGTCCTGTTCTATTGATCTGTATTCTAATTTCTATTCAGAACCCAACTGTCTGATTTTAGCTTTATAGTAACTTTCAATATCAGGGTCCCTGAATTCACTTATTGTATTCGTTTTAAAGTTGATTTGCATTCTAGTTCACTTGGACTGTCATGTGCATATTGAGATTAGGTGGCTTTGTTCTGCAGTTGACGTCTCTGATGGCTATGTACACGGATTTAGGAAATACAGTAACCTGAGCAGTATTATGCTCTTATCTGTGAACACTGGATGACATTTCATCTATCTAAGGTTATCAACAAATGTCTACTATTCCTTTGTAGTATTTAGAACACACTGGTTTGGATGACTAAATGTAAAACTGTTTTGAGATATTTTGGTAAATTATCATGTTATTGTCATCTGAACATCTAATTTGAAAGCCTCTTTTCTGTCTTTATTCTTTTTTATTTTGGCCTGGCCACCCTTCTTTATATCTCCAGATTTCATGGAATTGGACACCCAATTCAATATTTCATAGAAGAGATAGAAACAGGCGTTTTTAAAGTTTCTCCTTTCTTACTTTAACAGAAAGATACTTAATCTATGTTAAGCATGGTTGCTTTTGTGCTGTTGCATACACCAAGTAGGTGACCTGTCGTCGCTCAGCTTCCAGAATTATCCTGTCTCTGCCTTTCATGCTGGAATTACAGATGTAAACCAGCACACCTGGCTTCATGTGTGACCTGGGGATTCAAACTCACGTCCTCTAACTTGAATGACTTTATCATGATAGCTGGGGTATTCACCTACCTGAGTATAGGGGAAGCCAGTTTAGACTCCCTCACCACTACTGCTAGGAGTCTTAGCTGGCATCATTTTTGTGGAATCTTGAGAATTTCCCTAGTACCAGGTTTCTCCCTAACTCAAAGAATTCTTTTATAACTTTGTGAAAGATCTTCTAAATTCCTACTTTATTTAATGCTTTTATCCTGAAGGCATGCTATATGCTGTCAAATCATTTTTTAAGCTAAGAAAGTTCTGTAATTCATTATATTTTCTTTATGTTATTGAAAGAAGTAAGTCCAATAGATTTTTACATTTTAAACAGGTAAAAAAATGACAATGCATAAAATGTTAATTCTTGAGATGCAGAGATTTAGAGAAGCCAATTTAAACTTACAATAACTCACAAATAAAGAAAGACTAAGTCACAAAATGAAAGCAAACAAGTGTTTTCTATATTGAGATATCTGGATCTTCTGGACTGTAGTTCCTGTATCAAACATCTTAGTAATGCATAAATCGATGTGGACTCAAGGAAAGTGTTTCATTTGACAGCTGTGTAGACAGAGAGTTGAGTCCTGGACCTTCCCTAAAGCAATGTGCCTTACCCTATCTGAGAAGTGGATGTGGGGTGGGGTGAGGGGGATGTGAAGGGAATGGGAGGAGGGGAGGGGGTGGGAACTGGGGTTGATATGCAAAATGAAAAAAGATAGTTTGTTTCCTTTTTAAAAAAAATAAAATAAATGTAAAAAATTATAATAAAATATATTGACAA
>JAQHUG010000337.1:812517-842992 GCA_028555095.1 Dicrostonyx torquatus | reverse complement strand
TGGTTCCCTGTGCCAATAGTGATTTCTCAGATAATTAATTATATTTATTTATTCATTTATTTTACATACCAACCACAATTTCCCATCCCTTCTCTCCTCCCATTTCCTCCCTCACCTCCCTTCTACCCACACCCATCCACTTCTTCCCAGTCTCCATTTAGAAGGGGTAAGGCCTCCCATGGGAATCAACAAAGCATGACATATCAAGTTGAGGCGGGACCAAGCTCTCCGCCCCCACCGCCGCATCAAGACTGTCAAGGCACCCCACGACATGGAGTAGGCTCCATCGCGTCAGCTCATGCCACAGGAACAGGCTACCGTCCCACTGCCAGGGACCCCACAAAAGACCAAGCTACACAACTGTCACCCAGATGCAGCCTTCAATCTCTTGTTAAGCAATAGTCATTGTGATAGGCAGTGTAACTTAAGAGCTCAACTATTTACATTATTTCTACTCTTAGCATTATATTTATTTAGAATGATAATCTACACAAATAATCTACATGCAACTACAAGGTCTATGTCCTTGTCCCTCCTACTCTCTCAGACTGCAATGCCAAGTACATTTGAGAGAAAAGTTACTTTGTTCCCCCAATCAAAATCCAAGAGTTTAAATAAAATGATGGGGCGACTAGTTTGAATACTGATCTGCTAGCTTATTGTTTATGTTTAGTTTAAATGTTTTCTGAACAGTATTTAAAATAAAACATGAATGCGTTAAAATGGCTAACGTTATATTACCAGCGTTTTATTAGACCAATTCCCATATCATCCCATTGTTTCATGTATTTATTTAATACTGTACATCCAGTAATAAATATTAGAGAATTTCATTTTAAATCTCTTTATCGGCACATATTTTAAAAACATTTCTACTGAAAAATTTTCATACAGTGTATTTTGATCATGGTTTTCTCCTTTTCCAAAATCCTCCAAGATCTTCCCTACTTCCATTCTCATCCAATGTTATGTTTTTATCCTTATTTATCTCCTTAGAACAAGCAGACTGACAGACAAAAAATAAAAAATCTCTCACAACAATGGAAAGCAAGAAACACACACAAACCCCATAAACACACAGAAATGGAAATTAAAATAAACAAAAGACGAATAAGAGAAGAGTATAACCAAAGCAAAGTGAGACAAAAAAGCTATAAAATTACCGTTGTGTTCTCTGTCTATTCATCAATCACCCCTGAGATGGGTTAATGCAACGGGTAAGAATCTACTGGAGAAGCTAAATTTTCCTTTTCCAGCAGGTGCATATTTCAAATAGATTTTTTTGGGTAGGAGTGGGAAACCCTGTTCACTTTGCCTGCTTGGTGCTGGGACCCATGTGATTTCAACTTGTGCAGCCTCAGCACACCTTTTTAACAATTATTTATAAATATATAATCTAATTGTTACCCTAAATCCACTCTTGCAATACTAAACCTGACCACTAGATGGCAGAAGAGCTCCAAACATGGGAACTCCACCCCTGAACCATGGCTGAACATCCAGCTCTTATTCGCTGTTCTCAGTTTCAATTTACACTAGTGAAATGGTAATTTTGCAACATAGTTTTACGTTCTAAAGACTCTTAAGATCCCCAAATTATGAATTATTTCCAGAAATTCTGCTACTAATGTCAAAAAAGAAGGAAAAAAAAACTTTTGCAAAATTGATTTTCAAAACTGAAATTAAGGTAGCAATCCATTTGATTACTTCTAATTTCATGAATATGGCCAAAGGTGTTATCGTGTTGCATAAACATAACTGTAGGAATAATTTTCATGACAGCGGACAAGGCTGAATTGTACCCTATTTATTGAATTAGCTGCTTTGTTTTTGTTTTTCTATGTAACTATTAGAGTTTACACGGAAACATGATACAAAATGAAATCTTAATTACAGCTTTTGATTTATAGATAACATTTAGAATTTACATAAATGTTATTCATGAACATTTGCATATATATATTCATCTAGCAAAATAGAACTATGCATTTCTCTCTTTTTAAAATAGCTAAATGATCTGTGTCTATGCTCTTGTGCACATATAACATTCTGATAATAAACCAATCTTAAAATTAAAAAACATCCAGACATAAAAATAATTTAAATTGTTGTTTTTTTAATACTTGCGTTGAAATACTTCCTTCATGGAGCAGGTGAACGAATATAGTCCATTTCACGGAGCAATGTATTCTGAAACTCTCTGTTGGTGCTTGAGAATTCTGTACATGGTTATATTGACAGGTATCAACTGTCATTAGAAGCTTGTTTCCATTGTTATCACATGATTTAGAACAAGCAAGTACCCTTCACCATGCTCAAGGATGATCTGTGGAGTCCTGGGGAAGCTACGAATTACTCTCATTGGACGCTAGGTGGCGTATCAGAAGATCATTGTGTGCAATTACTGCTTATCGTCAGGAAACCATGCTCATGTGTTGTTCCTCCTGCTGATTATGGAGCCAGCCTTGGAGTGCCGTCCTTCGTGGTCCTCTGAGTTGTTCACAACACGGTGCAATTCTGAATCTGCTTCCACCCCACGGTACTGTTGAGCATGAGCCAATTTGTCCTTAAAGTTCAGTCCAAATATTTCCTTAAGGCTTTCCGGTTCGGCAATGTCGCTTATCACGAGCCCTCTTTCTCTGTTTAATATGACGTAAGGACAGGTAGGTGCCAGTTAGCGCACTCATGCTTTTATTCATCCTTTACCTTGGCTCTTGTTATTGTGAAATTTGAAAAGGCCGATTTACACACTAGAAATTAAAGTCGGTACTTGCATTGGTCTATGCCAACTTGAACGTAGTGTTTCTAAGAACAGCTGCTGATCCTTGATGAGGGGTATTGTAATGGTGAAAAATCATGATTACGAACACACGGAAAGAGCTCAATGTTCGTTTCCATGTGCTAGTGCAAACATTAGTTACAAGATAACTTTAAAGCCGACAAAACAGATTCTTGAATAAAGTCAATTGCTGCTAAGCCTAACCACCTGGGTTAGATCCCCTGAAAGATGGTAGACGGGAAGAACCTACGTGAGCAAGGTGACCTCTGATTTCCACACGTGTAGTGTGAATGTGTGAATTCTCTCTCTCTCTCTCTCTCTCTCTCTCTCTCTCTCACACACACACACACACACACACACACACACACACACACACACACCAGTAAATATTTTGGCTTCTGGAGAGTTGGC
Organism: Dicrostonyx torquatus; assembly: GCA_028555095.1. Taxonomy (NCBI): domain Eukaryota; kingdom Metazoa; phylum Chordata; class Mammalia; order Rodentia; family Cricetidae; genus Dicrostonyx; species Dicrostonyx torquatus. The sequence goes on along the minus strand of JAQHUG010000337.1, from coordinate 839,802 downwards.
TCAGTAGTTTAATAACATTGGCTGCTATTTCAGAGTTGCCTGGATTCAATTCCCAGCACCACACAGTGGCTCGCAGTCACTGTAACTCCTGTTCCAGAGGATGGGATGCTGTCTTCTGACTCCCTACAGGGACCACTCACACATGTCACAAACAGACTGACCTGATGGCAAAACGTTCATATAATAAAAATAAATATATATACACTTTTTTCAGAAAAGTCAATATTTAAAGTAAAGAAAGAACTTCATTACATCAAATTTAACGTAAAATCTATTACCTAAAACCAATGAAAATCCTATACTGTTGTAGATAGGACCGACAAGTTTGTTAATGACTTCTATTTTGACATATATTAGAAGTTTCCATGATATCATGAAAAAGGGTGTCGTAGTTATAAACTAGACAAACTAATAGATATATTGGCATGATGAACTACTAGCTTCCAATGAGCTACCTTATATTACAGCACTGAAGTTTTTATTACATTCATCTAGGTCCTCATTTGGGAGTACAATGCACGACACTAGTAAAGATGAGAAGACACTTACTTTATGAAAGCCGGTTGTCTCTGAGCCCTGTGTGGGTAACAGGGATTGAACTCAGGTCCTCAGACTTGGTGGCTCGTGTCTTCACCTGCTTAGCCATGTCCTCAGCCCTGAAAGTCTTATTCTTACATTTAAAACGGGATGTCTTTAAGAAAACAATTCTTGAAAAATCTGTTTATAACAAACTATTTTACACACAAATATAAAAAATTATATTTATGGTTTTATTTTTCTGGGTAGGTAAAGATGTTCACCACATACTCAAAAATAAGCTAAATTCATATTCTGTTCAGTAACATGACTCTGTATTTAAGACTCCTGTTAGCACAACGCATATAACTAGATAACTATTTCAATAGTGAAGTAGGATATAATAGCACTTAAATGCAGAACCTAAACTCCCCCTTGGAAGAAAAAGTAAAAGCCAAAGAAAAAAGAAAGCAACAGTAGAGAAAAAAGAAGAAAGAATAAATTTTCAAATGCCAAATATAAAATCGCTTGTACGCTGTATTTAACAAATGGGATTGTTGTTCTTTTTTTTTTTTTTAAAAAAAAGGCCACAATACAGAGGCATAATTTTAAACATTCTTTCTTAACAAAACGAGCCAGTAAGCGTAACATCTGCTTTTTGAAGATATGCGCTCTTATGCTGGCTATTATTAGATAACATCATGTAGCGGCAACCTTGCAGGTATGCGAGGACTCTAGCAATTAATACTCGTAATTGAAGATGTTTTGATTATTTAAGGATATGAGGTTTCTCTTCGCTCTGTTCTAGTTTCTTTCCTGGGACTAAGAGAGATCACAGAGTAAGGGATGCTAGACCTCCTCTTGTCACAGCAAGCATGCTCTTCGTTTGCAGCAGGTGTCAGGAAGAACTCCTCTTAGTCGGCCTTTTTTTTGCTGTGATAAACAACGAAGGCAACTCGGGGAGGAAAGGGTTTATTTCAGCTTGCAGTTGTAGTGCATCTCAGAGAGAAGTCGGGGTAGGGGTGGGGGTGTGTGGGGTACAGTCACAGGCAGGAACCTAGAGGCTGGAGCTAATGCAGAGGCATTGCCTGGCTTCTTCTTCATGGCTTGCTCAGTTGGCTTCCTTATGCACCCATGACTACCTGCCCCCATTTGCCTCCCCCTCCTTGGCTGGGTCCTCTCACAGCAAGCCTTCCTAAGGAAAAGGCATCATAGGCTTCCCTAACTGATAAAGACATTTTCTTAATTACACCTCCCTATTGCCAGATGACCCAAGCTTGTGCCAATAATACATCATTGCTTTGATTTGAATATTTATAATTTTGTATATTATGTACACTAAAATAATTACAATTTAAAAATGATTTAGAACTAATAGGACTCTCCAGGTGTCTAAAGCTAGCTGGCCTCATAAGCCACTATACACTGAACTTCTCTATGACCACATGTGAGAACACATAATGTGAGAATACATAATATTGACAGGTTTCTGCAATAAATGCCCAGTCAGAAGGCCTCATTCTGTGTTTTCTTACTTTTCCCTGGGTGGATGAAACATCCTTCTCCCTCTCATATCCTATTGATTCAAATTTCCCCTCCCCTTGTCTCCTAGCCTATTCAGGCTGAGGTCTGCTTTTACAAACACAGTAGACAGATGCAAAATAATTTTACTCAGCGAATACTGCATGATGAAACTACAGTGCTTAAGGAACTGTAGATGGTAAAGTAGAAATGTCTGGTTTTTTGACTCTAGAAATTAACAAAAATAGACAAGTAACAGAATTCAGATCATACAGAAAGTCAAGAAAGTATGAGAATAATTTGAAACTCGCAACATTTCATTAGTACCTAAAACAGAAGAACAAACAAACCCTGGGGTGCTCTAGGGGAGGAGGATGTCTTGGAACTTGTAAGGGTTTGCTCTATGCATGCTTCTCTGTGCATGCTTGCCCAAATCCTGCTACTCCCCATTGCTGTTTTTCTCTCTCTCTCTGCTTTGCTCTTTTCCATTTTTATTTTTATTTATTTATTTTGGTTTTTCGAGACAGGGTTTCTCTGTAGCTTTGGAGCCTGTCCTGGAACTAGCTCTTGTAGACCAGGCTGGTCTCGAACTCACAGAGATCCGCCTGCCTCTGCCTCCCGAGTGCTGGGATTAAAGGCGTGCGCCACCACCGCCCGGCTCCATTTTTATTTTTTAGTGACAATGAGAACAATCAGTTTTCGCCTTTATATTTGGAAGTTTCCCAGTTTCACTCTCGCTAGTCTCTGAGCAATTTTCTGATTACTGCCTTTGGATTCACAGCTTACGAGTCTGAGTACTGGAGTAAATTGAAAATTGATGCCGATTAAATAGTCGACATAAGTTTTATCGGACTTTCACCAGAATATATAAGATATCATATGTATTTCTGCAGTTAACCATCGAATCTTCTCTGACAGGATAGTGTGCTAGTGTGCGGGACATCAAAGTCACGTCTGGGTTATTTCCCTTTCCCCAGCTAGCCTAAGGGCAGGCTATCCAGCTGCCTCTATTGTAATTGTAATTGACAATAGCCACCTGCTCCCTCGTATTACCTTTCATTTCCTGCCATGGTCTCTGAAATTATTATTAAAAGTCCAGTGGGAACAGCTACAACAAATGCGTGTGTGCGCGCGCGTGCATGTATCTGTGTGCATGCACATATATGTGTGCATGTGTACATCTAGTGAGCAGTCCAAAATAACATTTGTCATTTGCATATTAACATAAAGTTGGTCGCTGCCAGAGGAGAATAAAGCAGGGGCAGATTGCTCTGAATGGAAGAATTGTTGCCTTTGCGTGTTAAAGCTGTTTCCCCAGGAAACTCAAGTTTATCATCTAATTAATGTTGCTGAGAACGTAACATTACGTTCAGTGTTACGTTAGCTTAGATTCCTGGAAAACCAGGACACACTTGTGCAGTCTGATGGAAAACAGCACATTCAACAGTATGAGTTCTTAAAACGATGCACATCTTAATGGAAAGGCTTTATGCAATTAAAAAAAATCTCAGGCTTAGTTTCACACATTCTGTTCTTTTTGTGCAATTAACATTATGGGTAGGTGAGCGATTCAGGAGTGTTTGTTTACAAGTTAGAGCTTGCTGTCAACTTGACATGACAGGCGGCTTTCCTTTGTCAAAGTCCTCTTTGGAGCATCGCTGGGACAAGGAAGATCATATACCCTGAGAGAACGGCTAAGAACCATGACATTGCTTCCGGTCTATCCCAGTTTTCAAAGAGCAAGTGATATATTGGACAATAAATACTGCACAAGTTTCTAGACTTGGCGATGGGAGTTGAAACTGAGAGCTTTAAAACAAAACATAATTAAAATGATCCTTTAAAATCCTGGATCTCCAACTCCATGAAGCTAAATAGGGAACAGTCACATGACTTAAAAAAAAATCTGTTTCCGAGTGATGTTGAGGATTACTGCTTTCAAATATGCTTCCTGAACTCAGTTATTTAATTATCTCCCCCTCGCCCCCGCTCAGACAAGTTTCTGCAGCAGGGACTCCCTCCAACAGCCCTGAGACCGGAGGAGCAGAACTCTGAATCAGGTGCCTGTCCGCAACCAAATGAGAAAGAGCAAAGTTTGGTCAGGAAGATCAAAACGGTCTGATGTGTGAGGCCAGGCTGGATGCTTCCTGGTCCTCACAGCCCCAGATTAGACATCCATGTCTCCCTAGCCCGCTGTGCGGTCGCAGAGTCCCGGGAGCCGCGGTCCCAGCGAAGGCTGAGGCGCAGACCCTACCACAGCCTCGAGTTTCGGCTGGGCTCGCCGAGCGCAGCGTCAAGTCCAACCACGCTGATTCAAACGCCGATTTCCAGCCTGGATCAGGTCCTCTGGATTGCGGTGGCAGAACCCAGCAGAAGCCCAGTCAAAAGGCCGCCCCTCATCTCCTGGAGAGTTGATATGCAAAACAGTTACGTCAGATGTGGGGGCGGGGCACACCGGGGTTGACAGGCAGCCTGGCTCTTGCGGAGGGAGGAGGCGCGAGAATCAGTCTGGTTCGGTGACTGAGACAAACTGGACGTGAGCGGAGCTGGTGCTGTCCACGGTGTGTCGGTGCTGAACCCGGGGTGAGAGCGGATTGCCTGCTCGGGCACCTAGAGGCAACGCCCACTGGAACCCTCTGTGCCTTGGTGGGACCCGCTTCACCAGCAGGACCCAATTTAACTTGACAAAGGAGTGCGACTCGGACGTGGGAGAGACTCCTATGTTTGTAACCTGGGCGCCCACTCAGGCGTGACTTCGGAGATTTCTGTAGTTTTTGCTCAAAGTATTTTGATTTTGTTTTTTAACCTAAGACGATCTTTTAGTCTTTTTTTTTCTTCTTCTTTTTTTTTTTAATCTTTAAAACTGTGACTCATATTTCCACACCGTTTAGGAATCCTTTTGGGGGACTTTTTTCTTCTTATTTAAAATAAGGTAAGAATAGACTACTGTTATAAATGATTGCCAATGGGGTAAGAAGAAATGCAGACAGCCATGCAGAAATTTAAAAATAAGTTATGTTGATTTCTATAATTTGAGAAGAAATGCAGACAGCCATGCAGAAATTTAAAAATAAGTTATGTTGATTTCTATAATTTGAGACTGCACTTTGGCAATAATTAAAAGAAATACATAATTCGGTACAATGCGAGATGTTCTAATAATACAGAAGACAGTGATAATGAAAGTGTTAGGGAAGTTGAGAGCTGTTCGTTTTTGTGAAGTTAATGTGATGATACACCTGTCTTTATCAATACAAGTATTTTAGATGAACACTTCTAGTGTGGCTTTGGTTACTAAATGTTCAATATCAAGCCCCCAGACATGTGTAAGGATGCCATAAAATTCTCCAAGTTCTTTAAAATGAATGTAATTTAAAAACATATTTGAATGATCTGCTATCAGGTTAATAAATAATTTCCCATGTCAAAAAAAAAATGGACCACAAAGTGCTGAGCTTGTTAACATGTTTTGGAGGGGAGACGGGAGCGATGGGGATATTTCTGCCATGCTGGCTTCATTTACATATGTTGTTGTGCTGGGGATGCAAATGAAACTAGTAAAACTCGGTCTGTAAGAATTTCACACCCAAGGTCGTGCGAATTTCCAAGTTGGGGACTGTTTGTTCTGCTATTGACTCGTAGATGTCATCCCTCCCCACCCCATCAGTTCAGAGGTGAATGTAAATGAGATTTATTGAATAATATAGTATTAGCTTACATTATAAAGTCTTGACTGCTGTGGTGATTGGATGGAGCAGGGATGCTGGGGGTTGAGAAGTCGTCCTGCTGTTTCATCAATCTTTAACCTCTTGCATGCTCAACGGAGAGCATTTCTCTACTTAGATTTTCGTTTGAAGCTATGTTCCTTTTGTCGTTTGGCAGTGTGATATCACTGTGTCTTGAAAGGAGAACTCTGCGTAGAAAAGCACCAAACAAGACTATTCACAGTGAGAGACTACTAAATGTTGGAAGTTACTCGGTATTCCCATAGCTCTTGCTATGGGAAGATATAGTTCATGCATGTATTATATAGATGTGAGGTTTGTTTTAGAAATGGTATTGTGATCATCTGTTTATGCCATTCAGTGACATGAGATGAAAGGGAAATGATGCTCAGGAAAAAGGCAGAGCTTGCTTCTTTACATTTCAGAGACAGAGATCAGGTTGCAAGAAGATGTCTTGTGTTAATTGGAATAGGTGAACTGCAATGCTTCACGCTTAACTCACTAAGGGTATGCTGTGCAGAACACCAGGGGGTAGTAAGTTAAGTCCATATCTTTGGATTGTACGATGCCTTAGACATTTACACCATAGGTACGTTAGAGTGACAGGGATGAAGTTTTGGTGCTTATGATTGTAACTCATTCATCTGAGTAGAGATTTTCCATTTTATTTACTTCGAAGCTTCTAAGGAGGGACTGCCATAAGAAATATATGTTGTTACAGACTCTCCTGAGCAGAAACAAATCCTCTTAAGCTGTTTCTCATTTCTCCCTTAATGAAGGTTCTTCGTAGGTTTCATGTTAGTCATCTGATCCTGTGTTTAAAGGTTCATGAATAATTAAAAATTTGAGCATGTATACACAATATGTAAAGATACATGAAGTAGTCAGGAAGTTTTGATAAGCATGACTTTTTATATAATTCTTGTTCCTTACTATTCATCATAAAGTTTGTTTTAAAAATTAATTATAGTGATAGAGATATCCAGACTTTCAAGTAATTTCAAGTAGAATGATTGTTATCTTCAAATCTATTAATCTTGAGACATCCATGCAGCCCTTGATTCTACAACTTGCTAGAAGGACCTATGAACCTTATATTCATTTCAATGTTTTCGAGATGTCACTAGTTTCTGTCTGCAGAAAGTTTTCTGTCCTCACGCAGATGATATAAATGTCAGCAATATCTGGTGTTCCTACAGGTGAAGTTATTGTGACCACAATGAGATATTTAAACACAAGTTAATAGGTTAGTGGTAATCACAGCATTCTGGGTCACTGATAACTTAATGCAGTAGGACAAATTGAGGCAACCCCTAATTTTATATACATTTAGCTTCTGTATCTTACTTATGAGGTAAGAAAATTGGGTTTCCATTGTGAGTCCAACTATGCATTTAGAAAATCTTATTTCAATGAAGAAAATGCTGCACACTATAAGATAATAAAATTGCCAGATTTAAAGAAACCAAGAAGACAGTTAGACGTGTACATTCATTGATTGCTCTTGCAGAAAAAGCAATCGTATAATGAAATTTAATTTATTCATAAAAATAAAAAAGCAACATTTTAAACCAAAGCACTATATATTATTATTATAATAATAATTTATGTCATTACAGAAGCTATGCAAATGCATCACTGCTTGCTTTAAATTGATGATCTTTGGCAAGTGTGTAAATTATTGCAGTATAATTATAAATCATATCACTTGTATAAGTTGTTTTCAAGATTATAAAGCATATTGAGGTAAAAATCAATTAAAAAGAAATTGCTACATGGATTTATTTTTTTTCATATAAATATAGCAAAATTTTATGAATGTTTTTGAGACTGAACATAGGGTTATGTTCATAAGGATTATCAATGAGACCACAAAGTCTTAACTCATGTAGTTAGTTTTTCATATTTGATCAAATTACTGCACCAATACTAGCACATATGGTAATATAAAGGTCAAAAATTTTTTGTGAACTGAAAGGCCAGGAAAAGCACTCTCTATAGTTTTCATCCTTTTGACAACCAGGTGGCCAATTATCCCTTCTAAGCAATCTTATTCACTCTCTGATTTGGGGCCACCAATGTCTTTTGGGTATAGTTTCCTTGAGGTGAGCTTTGAGGTCCCTTGAGGAAATATGCCAGTTTCCCAATTTAACCAGTAAAAAAACAACCAAGAAATTGATCCCTTTGTGGTTTAAATCATGTCATATTTACCAATTACTGCTGTTATAAGGGTTGGAATAGTGTTTTGATAATCTCAGGGTTCCTGTGAGTCCTAACACGAGTCTTCTGAAAGAGAAAGAATTATTGTCATTGGAGGTTGTTTTAATGAGAGTCATTGTGTTTATTTGTGTGTGTGTGTGTGTGTGTGTGTGTGTGTGTGCATGCGTGCACACATACGTATGTGTTCACATCTTTGCAGGACTGCAATAAACATGCCAAGATGAAAATCTGAAAGATGTGAGTTCAGGACATGCTGCTTCATACAGAAGTAATGAAAATCATGGGTCTTAATAAAATGTATGCTTTAGGTTGGAAAAGTTTTCTTCCAATTTTTATCAGTTTTATTTAAATTGGTTTACTTGAGGACACATGGGCTTTAGGAGGGGAATTGCTCACTTATTTGGTCTTGGATGAAAATGTTCTTCAGAGGCTCTTAGAGTAAATGGCAGTTAAATTAAATATTGAAATAAGAGAGCAGAAAGGATGTATGCACAATGAAGAAATAACACAGATGGCTGAGGAAATGCACTTCTGACAAAGATCTGAAAATTACTGCATGTAAAAGAAATAGTTATAGAAATAAATGGTTTTTTATCTTCTGATAATAAGTCACGTACTTCTAAAGGAAAATAGCCTGGATGTTACAAAAATATGACTTATTTTTTCTTCTTGTGTATGATCATTTCTTACATATTGTTTGGGGAATAAAACTTATCTTAACTCTGAACTTTCTTAAAACCAGCTCATTATAATTACTTCAAAGTAGCTTTTAGTTTCATACTATGTAAATCTATAAGCAAAGATGTTGCTTAGTGAGTTCATTTGCATGAGTAGAGAGAATATTATTCCAACTTGCAACTGACTCATAGCACAGGTAACACAGAACACTTAGAAATACTTTGTGACTGAGTTTTTAAAAATGTTCTCATTATAATTGACAGTTCAGGCAAACATACTTTACAGATGTATGTTCCTTGCTAAGTAGCTCTAAGGTAGCATTTAAAATAAATGCCCAAACCACATTCTTCAGAGACGCTAAAATGAAGACAATTTTACCTCTGATTTCAGAACTGGATCATTTCCAGCAATTTGACATTCAATGTTGTTTTAAAAACCAGAAGACCTTTATTAGTCTATAAAAATCCTATAATTTCCTTATGTACATGACAGGCCCATGCCTCACGCTCCCTGTGACCATGCACTCACATTTTCTGCAATCTGTAGTCTTCTGCCACAAGCCAGGATCAATGAAGGTCTGAGCTATCTCACTGGGGAAAAAGAAGGTCAGCCCTCCATGTTTCAAATGCACAGCCTCAGAGACGCTAATGATAGTTTCACTTGGTGCTCCCCCACAGTATACCTGTTGATATTTAAACCTGTAGCTTTGGAGGCAGGAATTATTCATGTCTGGAAAGAACATACATACATACACACACACACATGACACATGACACCATCCAAATGTTTTAACAGATATATATTATTCTTTATCTTAAATCATTTTTAGTCATCATTTAACATTATATAATATTGTGAAGGTGTTTCCTATTGTCACTTTACGTATAAAACCTAGAAACACATATCAAACATTTCCCAGATCTTTTTAATAAAAAAATTAGAGAATTACTTCCTGTAAGAGAAATACCATACAAGAGAGAGGTTTCCTTCATGTCATCTGGTAGTGAGTCATAAACTTCATGTGTATAAATTTCTATGTACTTAGATGTATTTGTTCCTTGTGTATCATTTTTATGTACAGATATGGTGCATTTTGGGAATATGAGTATCTTCACCTTGAGCTAGGATCTTCAAAACACACCAGGCTCTCCAACCCAGTGTACATGTCTAGCTGTTGACCGTGGCCACTTGTTCATTTGGCATGTTTGTTCCTATTCTACACATACTACAGTGAATGACTCTCATTATTTCCTTAAGGTATTTCTTTAGAAGTTAAATTCTGTTGAAATTCTTATAAACATTACTGTCGCTATGCACACTTTTCTGTCCATGGTCCCAAAATCTTGCAGAAATCTTCCTCTATACTTAACGTTATTAAGAATACTGCATTGTCTGATCTCACAGAATATTTAAGAATTAAAATTGGCAACTGCTTCCCATTTTATCTCTAGCAGAAGAAGAAACTGCAGAACAGAGTAATTAGTTTCTTAAGAATCCATTATTTTTTCCTATCTAGGTGACAAAATTCAAGCGCAAGCGCAACAGGAAGTTCGGCCCACGTAAGCAATCTGTGTTTGCAGGCTGCTAGTCATAGTCAAACCTTCAGGTCAGCAAGTTGCCAAGAATTTAATAGTCTGCAAGAACAAATGAAATCATCAAGATAAATTTCCCAGCCTTGAAGTACAATCCCAAAATGGGAGGTCTTAGTTGGGTGCTCCAGAGCTTAGTGTCACATTCTGTTGTTTTGAGTTCCTTAGGGGGTAAAGGGGCCTAGTGACCACTAGCTGGGGCTCTTTGCTTTCAGGTCAGAAGGCTCAGGTGAAGAAGATACTCTGTTGGTGTAACCGCAGCCCAGCTCCCTGGTGAGCCACAGACTTGCATCACTTTCCCAGGTGCATCCTCATTACACAAGTTTACGCTTGTCTTACCTAATGGATCCCAAAGGAGGTTGTAAGAACACTTTGGAAGGTTGTTACTTTGTAAGGTTGTTTTCGTGGAGATGTGGAGAAAACTCAAAGCAGAGAAATGATAGAACTTTTTTTTTTTTTGGTCTAATAAGTAGCGTTACTAAAAGTGAACCTGTTAGAAAAAATCAACAGTTTTGGAAATTTTACCCTATAGCATCTACCGTTCATTTGAAATTTGAATCAACCTCATGCCTCCTCTGTTTCGTCGTATGGGAAGCCCTTTCAATTCAGAGTAAAATCATTCCTTTCAGGCTTGCAAATCCATAGCTCTTACCCAGCTTTGAATTCCATTAGTATTTTCCAGAGGTTTTCTGGACATTTTACTTCTTAGTTCACATCAGTAGCACAGATACCACAGATTCAGTATATCATCACCGCTAACATGTCCCCGCTTCCTAATTCCATAGCCTATCGGTTCATTACACAGTTTTTCATACACTGTCACAAAAACAATTCTCTTCTGTTTTTCAAGATTTATTTATTTATTGTGTATACAATATTTCTCCTGCATGTACACTTCTATATCAGAAGAGGGCAGCAGATCTCATTAAAGACGGTTGTGAGCTACCATGTGGGTGCTGGGAAGTGAACTCAGGACCTCTGGAAGAGCTGCCAGTGCTCTTAACCTTTGACCCATCTCTCCAGCCTCCTAAAAACAAATATCTTAAAGTTTCTTCCCACCTTTAATGTAGCTTTTCTTAGTTTCCATTCTGTATTCTTTGCTTTTCTCATGTTTATTCTGACTCAGACTAACTATTCATGCAGTAATACATTGACATTCTATAACAATCTCATTTCCTGAAATAACAATGATGAATAGTATCAATAACAGCTAAATTATTTGATGGACACTTATTATATCATATATATTGTCAGTGATCTATAACTATGGTTTCACTTCATGTACTTAAAACCCCGGGTGTAGATACAGATCAAATATTAAAGAATTTCATTGTCTATGGAGTTGAGGCTGTGACTATTTTTTTTCCCACTGAAAGCTGCTGCATGACTGGATGATAGTGATCAAATTCTCCTAACAAATTCTTAGACTTCTTCAAGGATTTCTGTGATTGGGTTTGGAATTCGAATGGTGGGTTGCTCTGGAGTCATCCACGTTTCTAATTTTTATGATGTCAAGCTGAAATTCTCTGCGTGTCTTTAATTCCTGTTCTTACTAGTCGGCTCGGAATCTTGCAAGAGGTCAATCTGACTTTCATCTGTTTCATGTATTCACTTAAGCTATGCAAAGAAAACCAAAATGAGTTCTCTTCTCCAAATCGGCCATGCTGTCTGGACTATTGTAGCTTTAAGGATTCTAGCATCTTTACCAACTCTTTTGTACTCAGTTATCTTCTTATGGCTCTAAGAATACTGGGTTCATAAGTGCTGCTCCCAGTCTTTCTGGTTCTGTTACAATGCATATATTGCTGCCGTCACAAAGGGTGCAATTTTGAGCAAGCATATGTTTTCGGTTTTGCTGCTTGATAAAAAGTACAAGGCTCTAATGGTATCTAATTTAGTCTTTTCTCATCGTGGTGTTCTGAACAGCAAGTTAGGATAAAGGTTAGTTGCTTTCTCAGCTTAGACTTTTGCAATTACTCAGCCGAGGCTGAGTTCTCATTTGAGGCCAAGTCTTCATCGATATTATCTGACCATTTTCATGATTTATTTATTTGCAGCTCAAAACTCACAGAATCCTCTTCTAGAAGGCTGTTAGAATACTGAAATGACTCGTTTCCTTAGTTCAGACCTACTTCATTAGGTCAGGGTCAACTACTATAGGGATCCCCCTGATAAAGTCAGCTAATGAGGTTTTGCAATGTTATAATCCCTTTCACTTTGCCATATGACCATCAAGATGATATCAGTTCATCTTCATTTAACTGGGCTATTTAAAAGTAAGACAGTGATCCTAACTATTCAAAAAGTAAGCTGTCTGCATATAAGAGTGTGGGTCTGAAGATTCAAACTAGAACTCAGCCTAATGTATCTGAATAGACTGCTTCTTGAATTGTGCTCTCCCCTTCACTGCTGTGATACCCAATCTTTCTCTTTTTCAATCTGTTTCACAGAGAAATCCTGCATTGAAAAACCAAAAATTTATCAAATCTATGATGATATTTTTCTTTATTAGAAGTTATAGGCTAGCAAATAATTTGACTATACTTTTTATTTTTATAAACATTAGTTATGTCGAAAATGACATTGCACAAATATATTTTGAAATTTACTTAAAATACAAGGAATTTTCAACCTGGATAACAAGCTAACAAAGATTACCTAGCACATACATCACTTTTAAATTTTAAGTAAATGATAATGTTCTGAAGATATTTCAGATCATATTCCTTATATTGTAGCTAAATTCAATGAACATATTATGAAAAACTACTTGCCAGGCACTCTGTCAGGTGCTAGGATTGAGCATGAATGACAGAGCCAGACTACCTGTTCTCATGTCCCTTCTGAAAGACAGGATAAAAGCAAATCAATAAACGCAAAGGATACCCCCTCCCCCATGTGTGTAATTGCCATGATGAAGCTTAAACAAGGACGAGATTTCCTGAAAGGAAAGACTGCAACCTCAGGAAGAAATTATCTTAAATACAGCTCAGAAGCATTCCAAGGTATCCATTAAATAACTTGTGCCCAAAGTCAATAATATTATTACTGGTTGATTTACTGATTAATTGATTGATTTGCAGCTTGGAGAAGGAACCCAGGTCCTGTCAGTGTTAATTATTTGCCTCTCACTGATTTACACCCTTAGCACTTACATTCTTTGAAATATAGTTTTCTAAAAAATATTGATTCATTTAATTAAGTTTGACTCTAATGGAAATGGCATTAATACACTTTGAGGACTTGAGATGTTGATTATTAGGAAATCAATTTACATTTTAAATTAATAGTAAATTCTGTTACACCTCCTTGTAGAAAAAAATGTATAATTAGAACGTCTGAATGTATCTGATACCGTAAGCTCTTCTAGAATGAACAACATTCCGTCAAATAGTACACACTGGTAAGAGTTTTATTGCTGAAAAGTTTTTGAAGGCTTATGGTAAATTATTCATTTCATTTGATGACTGGAACCAGCAGGTTGGTCTTCAATGACAGGGTACCGATGGGGAGGCCAGATGATGAGAAAATAAAGAAGATAAGTTTGGGTCACGAGGTCTAGCGGACAATTCTTCTTATGCCAAGGAAGTTTATTAGGAAGCCTAGCGACACCTTATAGTCAATGAAGCAGGTGAAAATTGGCTAAAGTTAGTAATGGAAATTTGTGAGATAGATAATGTTGGTCATCCCTTGGGTACATTAAAAAAGTCTATCTATCTATCATCTATCTATCTATCTATCATCTATCTCTATCTATCTATCATCTATCTATCTATCTATCATCTATCTCTGTCATCTATCTATCATCTCTCTATCATTTATCTATGTATCTATCTATGTATCTATCTATCTATCTATGCACACACATCTGGTCTCTCAAAGGGTCCATTTATGCAGAATGTTAGCTAATGTGGTAGGGACACTGTCCCATAGGCTAGTGGTTCAAATGAAGGGAGAAGGAAAGAAGTAAGCCAGTCCATTGTGGGCCCCGCCTCTCATCTACTGGTGACTTTGGTGTTAGCTGTTGTGTTCTTGAACCCATTTCTTTCACCAAAGACTGAAACTTCAGAAACTGCTAGCCAGCATTAAAATTTCCTTCCTTGTATTGTACATTCATTGTAGTGACTGCAATCTCTCACCAACCAAACACACTGATAACAGAAGTGGTGTTGTGCTGTGAGAAAACCTGGCAGTATGGATCTTTTTATCAGACAGGGTTTCTCTAGCTTTGGAGCTTGTCCTGGCACCTGCTCGTGTAGACCAGGTTGGCCTTGAACTCACAGAGATCTGCCTGCCTCTGCCTCCTGATTGCTGAGATTAAAGGCGTGTGCCACCACTGCTTAGCTGGCAGCATGGGTCTTAAGCCTTTGGAGGTTATTTGTGGGAGAGAATTCTGAAAGTTTGAAGGTGTGCAGGCTGCAGAAACATGATAATGCTAATTAAGCTACAGTGCTTAAGACAGTTTGAGGGAGAGCTAGGAAGACTAACCTGGCAAAAGAAATAAAGACAGTAAGACTGCACATGGGGAAGTAGTGAGAACAAGGGCTCAATGAGACTGGAGTAAAGACTGTACACATTACCTTCTTATGTTGTGAAAACAATGCATCTACATTTTTCTCACGTCCCTAGACTTTGCGTTAGGCTAAATTTATCATAAAATACCAGTTAATATGGCCAAGGAAATGTCATGACATTCAGCTTAAATTTTTTCTGGCTGTTAAATTGCTCCACAGTGGAAATCAGGTGCAGATACCAGAGAAGAAAGATTTGATGCACTTGGGATTTGGTTGGAGAATTCTGGGTGAAGTTGGGGCAGAGGAAGGAAGGCAGTGTTTCTAAAGAAAAGGAAAGACACCAAGTATCTTGCACCGGGAAAGTAGCTAAGATGCCTTGAGAATATCTTAAAAGTTGGCAAGACTTCTAAGGATGTGATCTAGGATCTGAAGGAAGTCATTTGAAACTTCCTTGAAGGTGCTTTCAGGGTTTGCTACATATAAATCTGCTTGGGAGATTGTTTCTCCAGGATTCATCTGCAGTTGTCGGGTACCCAGGGACTCAGAAGGGAAAGCCACACTCAGAAGGTGGAGACAGGCCTTGTCAGCTGCAGGCAGCAAAACCACAGGGGCGGAGCTTCCCAGACTCTTTGGAGCTTATATCGTGATACCATGTGTCCTGGAAGTTGAACATGGAGATACATAATATCGTATTTCCATGGCTGGATGTTTTGTTTTTTTCCAGTTATTTCCGGTCATCTTCTTAAGTCTCCCTTATCTACAAGGGGTGTTTGCTCTGTACCATTGTATCATAAATATGCACAGTTTTCCTTGTCTTAGAAGCATCTTTGGGCTTCTATGCTGGAACAATATTGAACTCTTGAGACACTAGGAACTTACAGTGATAAGTTCCTAGGCTATTGTATTTATTTTGCAATTTGAAATGACCATTATCAGCCTTTGTCGAGAGTGATGGGGGCAAGGACAAAATTTTAAAATGTAAATTTCTTTGAAATTTCTATGAAATACTACCCACAGTCTAAAGTGTTGACCACTTGTTTCCTCTTTGGTAGTGCTACTTTGAAGTGGTTGCAAATGTTTCACAAGGCGGAACCTAGCTAGAGGCAGTCAGTCACTAGGGCTATTCTCTTCCAGCTGTGTATGCTCTCTGTCGCTCCTCTCTGGCTCAGTGAAGGGACCAGTCCAGCAGTCTGCTGCCAACAGCCGTGATACCGTGGTCATGTTCTGATCATCTTCTAAATGACTGTGAACCACAAGAATAAACAGAACAAAGTTTTGTAGACTGCAACTGAAGCAGTGAGCCCAAATAAGTTCTTCTTTCCATGCTTGACATTTCTCAGGTGTTCTGTCCCGGTTAGGGTGACGTTCTGTGGCTTTACGTGACTATCTGAAGATAAATGTGTGTTTTTCCTGGATTACGTAGTGAAGTTGCTCAGAATCTCAAGTGTTAATAGGAAGGTTACATAGCCTAGAAGCTATGCTCCTTCAAACTCAGTGTTCATTGCAAGTGATCTATCTAGTATTCCAGATAGTCTGACATTATGAGGGAGACAGAGATGCTTAGAATATTTGGGGTTTGCGCACATGATTGAGAGCTAGTGTTCATGTTAAAGTTAGTATGCAATTCTGTTCCTGGAGAATGTTGTATTATGCAACCACGTACAGGCAAAACAAAAGGAAATAATGTTAGAAAACCCCAGGAGTTTACAAAATAAATGTCTTGGTTAAATGTACATTTATTTTCTCTTCCTTGGCAAGATACCAAAAGTTAGAACATGAAAGAACTCCCCAAAATTGTGCCAAAGTTTTGCCTGAATTATTTCCTTTGTTACGAGTTCTCATAATGCTGTAATTCCTTGAGCTTAAAACCTTTAATAAAAACAAAGAAAACAAGTTCTGGAAACTTTTTTTTCTTACTTTAAGTATATGCCTTTACAGTTCACAAAAGCAGTTGGAAATGAACACTTTCTGAAACCATTCATTTTCTTTTGACAAGTGCCCTGTTTCTTTGTTTCCCGAGGCTGGAAGAAGGTGAAAGGCTCTTTGTACATGAATAGCACCACGTAGGTGATGAACTCTGGAGACAACTGTACGCCAGCTGTGAGAACAGCTCTCCGGGCTAGCACTCCCCTGGCCATCCCGTTAATTATATATGTTTTGCTGAACATCCCATTTTACTGCCGCCTCTAAATCAGTAGAGAGAGCTGAGGAAGGCAATAAGTGTGTTTTGTTATGAGCTTTATGGTAGGTACCACTGTGTTTTTCTTCAAAAGTAGTCTTCAGGTATAAGAAAAAAAAAAGGTGTTTTCAAATGCAAAACAACCTTTATGGATTTCGGAAATCCACCACCACTTAAACATCTCTGGAGCTGTAGCATTTTTCTTGGAATGGCTGGATCCTGTTGTCCTGTGTACATGGGTTTTATGTATTTCAAGAATGACAAACCCACTGTGGCCATCAGCTGTTTACTGTCTCAATATATAGCTCTCCCCACTGGGTCATTGTTTTAAAAAATGTCTAAGAAATCTTGAAGGAGCCGGGCGGTGGTGGTGCACGCCTTTAATCCCAGCACTCGCGAGGCAGAGGCAGGCGGATATTTGTGAGTTCAAGGCCAGCCTGGTCTACAAGAGCTAGTTCCAGGACAGGCTCCAAAAGCCACAGAGAAGCCCCGTCTCGAAAAACAAAAAACAAAAAACAAAAAAAAAAGAAAGAAAGAAATCTTGAAGGAACATCAACAGATAAATTAAATTCTGTGCTTGCCAGAGGAATATGGCAAGGGCTCAGTTCTCAAATTTTGTTGCTTAGTTCAAACAGACTGCAGTTAAATACTAATTAATGTTTTATCACACAATTTTCTAAACTTTAAAAAAAATGGCACAAAGCTAAATACATAAATCCTCTGAATCTGTTAGAACTATCTGATGCTTTCACACCCATGATCTTCAAGATAGCAAACACCTCAGGTTACGTCTTATCGAGGCTTTGTTGCTTGTGCTTCACAAGTCTTCTTTATAACATAAAACGTTTTCAATCCGAAGACTTTTCACTTTAAAATTTATTTCCATCAGAAAGTAGTACATATGTTCTCAGAGTTCAGTTGAAAACCTACAATGCTGCACGATTACCCACTGTATTGCCTGATGCACGAATTAGAAACAGAGCATGTCATATGTAATGATTGCTTCTTTTGGTTGCTGGAGAAAGGGTAACTAAAAGGTACAGACTGGCCTCAAGCTCACAGTGAAGTCAGGCTGTCCTGCACCTCGTTATCCTCCATCCTCAGCTTCCTCCTTGTTGAGGTTACAAGAGTATATCACAATACCTTCTCTTCTTTCTAATAATTTATTTACATAATTTCTTGTAAAAGTGCTATTACCTCCTTACCTAGCATTTTATTGGATTTCATTTTGTTGTGTTCCTTTTTAAATTAATTGACTTCTTCTATATGACTGCAACATTGTGTTTTGTTGAGTAACTTGGTAAATATCCCATGGCCGTGGCCACCTTTGAAAACAGAAAGAAGTTGTCTTGCACTATTTCTGTGATAACCTCACATATGCAGGCGTGGAATTATGGTGTCCTCCATTGTTGATAGGGAAAATTTAACTGGCTTTTTAGCTACATATGCTTATTAGTGAACATGATGGTTTGTTATTTTTCTTAGAAGTTGAAAATCTTTGCTTCTTGATCACTTCTTGGTCAGTTCACGAAAAGTAGAGCTGTATGTGTAGAATCTCTGAAATCAGTACAGTGTGAGTCAGCTAATCACTCTGATGTATATGAGAGACATACGCTACCTCACCAATATCTCTAAGAGCTTAGGAATCACAGGTGGAGACCAGGATCCCTGGAAAGTTATGACTAATGGCTGCCAGATAGGAAGCACACAGGGTCACTGATGGCTCTCAGGGCGTCACCGCTTTTTGTGTTTTCATATTTAGGACACTTACATTTCACCTTTAAATTGACCATTTAATATGAATTTTCTTCTTTAGTATATGCTTCTTTCATTAAAACTCATCTTGCTCAGTCTGTGCTTATAAAACATTTGGATTTCTCAAGGGCACAGACATTTCTTCAAAATAACATATATGAAATATGGGTTTAAATAAAATACATTATCCTGAAGAATATAGTTTGAAGACAAAGTACCAGTGTTCACCAAAAATAAAGATCTTTGTTATTTGTTCAAGTGTCCTTTTTGAAAATCTTCTCCATGTTTTCATATATGTGTGCCTTAGAGCCATGTGAGAGTATGATCCATACCCAGGGCATGAGCAGCTTGATTATTACTTGCCTCAATTTTTTTTAGTTAATTAATTTTTTAAATACATATTTTATTTTTTGAGATTTTAATGTAGATGTATCAATTTCTCCCTCCTTTCCCCCCCCTCCAAATCCTTCTATGTACTCACTCACCTGCTTTCTTTCAAATTCATGGCCTCTTTTTCTTTAATCATTGTTAAATGTGTTTGTGTGTGTGTGTGTGTGTGTGTGTGTGTGGTTTCTAAATATGTAAATACAGCTAGCTAGGTCTGTAGAGTGTTTCTTGAATGTACATAGTTTCACGGCTGATCATTCAGTATTGGATAACCAATCAGTGTGCCTTTTTTTTTTTTTGGCAAAATGTTCTTCCTCTCTCTAAATTCCTGAGCTGCCTGTACTTGACTAGGGTTGAGGTCTGCTGGGCTTCCCCTTTTCTGCATTAGCGTGTCTATTGGTGTCATCCTCATTCAGGTCATGTTTAGGCAGCCACACCCTCACTCTTCTTTACTTCTCTAGGCAACAGAGTGACTTCTTCAAAACCCACAAATGTGGAGTTGTGGAGCCCATCCCTAACTGAGACATTTACAGTGGAACACCTGCCATCTCAGCCTAATGGATCCTTTCAGATGAGGGGGTGAAAAGGTTGTGAGAGCCAGATGCCCAGGCAGTTTGCTGGGAGATGGTGTCTCCTAGAAGAATCAGAGAAGCCATGCATTTCTTTCTTTCTTTAAGTAAACATTTGTTTAGATTTATCTATTTATTGGTGGTGGACATGTGTGTGCCTGGTGCCTGTGGAAGTTAGTAGAGTGTGATAAACCTGAGAGGGCCAGAACCTGGGTTCTTTGCAATAGCAAGAAGCTCTTCACCACCGAGCCACCTCTCCAGTTCCCCCACCTCTATTCCTTCAACACTCTTCATTCCTTGGATTGGAAAACTGTGAACTTGTTTTAATGAAACATATTAAAGTATTGTGAGCTCCATTCAGTCTATGGTACTGTATTGTGCAAGTCTTATTACTAAATGAATAAAATATTGGAACTTCTATATTTGGTATACTGAAAATATTTTATCTTAATGACAGTTATTAAAGACAATATGGCATTTAAATTGTCTTACACATCAATATATCAGGAGATAGGATTTCTACAAATATGAAACTTCATCTTGTTCACATAAGCGTGCATGTGTATATATGTACTGTACAACGTAGATGTTACAAATGTGGAGGAGAATTGGCCGAACCAATATAGAATTCAACTCTCACGATTTCTACTTATTATATGACCTGCTAGTGAGATAACTACTCATTTCACTTCATGTGGGATCAGTGTTAATAATGTATGGATCTCACTTTAATTTCTTCACACTTTCAGATCGATGAGTAATTCTAATCAGACACATTCTACCATTTCATTTTGCGGGGGGGTGTGTGTGGAATCTTTTCAAAATCCCCCTGCCCCCTCGAGACAGGGTTTCCCTGTATATCAGCTCTGGCTGTCCTGGAACTCACTCTGTAGACCAGTCTGACCTTGAACTCAGAGATCAGTCTGTGTCTGCCTCCCAAGTGCTGGGACTAAGCCCACGTGCCACCACACCCTGGCTCACAATTACTTTTTGTAGAGAATTTATTTGGGAAAGGGCACAGGTACAGTACCGGAAAGGGCTCCTCTGTAGATGCAGACAAACCAGACAGGTCGGCGATCCACGCAGAGAGAGAGCTCCCTGCCTGGGTTCCCAATATTTATAAATCTCCTGAGACCCGGCCCCCCCTTGGGGGTGGCAGCAGGGTGTGGTCACAGGCCAAGGGACCACACCCCTTCAACTTTTATGTAGGAGCTTTATACAGGGATGTAAGATAAATGCTACACTGTACAGTGAGAGGTTCTACTTCTGACTTTATGTTATTCTTCCTCAAACAAGCTCAGGCAAAGTAACCTTAAAGGTTGTTTTGTTTGTTTACTGGCTTGTTCTATGTATATATATTTTTTAGGTGTCCTACAAATGTGGTATTTTTCCCCGTTTATACCATGCAATCATTACAGCACTTCAAATTCATTTCAAATGAAATAAGCTGCATTCCTTTCTAAAATGGTTTGACAGATCATTTCTTTGTGAAATGCAAGTTAATAATGCTTGACTCAGGTAGAGTCATAAATCACTCAGACTTGGAGAAGTTTCATATGCTGTTATTGTGAGTGGGGCTGTAAAACATATTTACATGTTAAAATGAACACAAATATAGTTTGTGGAATTGCCAGCCGTATAAATGATCATTCCATTTGTCAATAGGCACTAACTTAACCATGCTTAGCCTGAAATGTGTAATGTTCTAGTTTTATAATATATTATAATGTACAAATAGCCTCTAAAACAATTCAATCCGTTGTAATTTGCATACCTATTATGAAGATAAATATTTTAATATAGTTGTGTATTGATATATGAAGCCTTGAGAATACACCAGAATCCTGGAATTGTGTGTATTTGAGCTATGGTGACTGAACTGGGCATAGAAGAACTTTAGTGCAACAATAATAACCGTACTAAAATATAAAATGTAAATTTTATATGTTTATTTTTAAATGTCTTTTTGGAATTGTACTGGACGCTATGTGAGTATTTATGTTAGTTACCAAATTTCTTTAAAAATTGCTCAGAAATTTGCTAGATTCAAGGAAACTCATCAGACTTCGTCTCAGATAACAAAATGATGCTAACTAACCAGGTAAACCTTCTAGATACATGCCTTTCATTAGCTTAAGTAGTCTATATACCTCAAACATTAATTTTATAGGTATAGATCAATGAGAAATAGTTGAAGGAAGACAGCAAT
This sequence comes from Dicrostonyx torquatus, assembly GCA_028555095.1. Lineage (NCBI taxonomy): Eukaryota > Metazoa > Chordata > Mammalia > Rodentia > Cricetidae > Dicrostonyx > Dicrostonyx torquatus. Next base: position 817,940 of record JAQHUG010000337.1, on the reverse strand, counting down.
GCAGTTGAAACATCTTATTAAACTCTACAGAAGGCCTATTCCAAGACAGGATAAAGAGATAACTTGAACTTAGATGGTAAAAAAAATGTGGTTCTAGTTTGAATCTATCACTATGTCTCCTATTTCCTTATGCATTGGTACAAATGTATAATTCTGCTCTGCCAATAAATATTACAGCCTTTATTATCAAACATGCAAAGAAAAGTCAATCATTAGCTTAAAAAAATCTGAAAATAAAAATCTACTTTAGAAATCGATCGATGAAATAGATCACAGTAATACCTACACACACTCTCAGCTCTTCTTGCCTCTGGGTTGATTCATTCCTCTCAGACATTCACTAACTCTCCTTCTCCTTTACTTTCAAAATAGAATTTTTCATGTAAAATATTCTGATTATGATTTCTCTTTCCCTGCTCCTCTCAGATCCTCCCCTCCTCCCCAGTCACCTAAAGCAACATTTATTCTTTCTCTCTTTCATTAGAAAACAATCACCTTGGGTAGCAGCATTGGTATCAAGTTATTTTTCTGCTCTTTCCAATTGTTTTTCTTTTTTCTTTTTTTTGTAACTAACATATGTGTTTAAAAAGGCAAGGAAAGCAGTTCTATGAATTTGAAAGAAGGTAAATGAACACCCAGAAAAATCATGAAAATATCAAGTTTATATAACTGAATTTCAAAATTACAGAATGTTCAGTTCAGATACTGTAACCAAACTATCTTTTGCTACACATTGCTGTGTATGATGGAGAAGCTTTTTGGCTAGTTCCAGTTTTAGTACTCAAATGTATCAGAATTTCCCAAAGAAACGCAACATTATTTTGTTCTAGAGGCATTTTATTTAGATAATGAAAAAATATTAGATGTTAAGAAGCAGTCAGTGTACAGTGAAAGAGACCAAAGCAAGTTACTTTATCATGTATTTCTTCTTCACGACTAAGAAAAGGTAGACATTCTGCTTTTAGGAAAAAGTCACAAAAATACAGCAAGGTATAGTTCTTCTCCATAACATACATAGCTCCAAGAAAGGTAAGTATAAAATGTTAATTGTATGTTGACTTGTTCATTGATGAAACCGGGGTGATTTTAACTTGCAATATTTAAGATGTATTAGACTTTTTCTGTATCATGTTCTTTAAGTTGGGGTCACTCAAAAAGTCATCCACTATCTAATAAATTGGATCAGTTGAGTATATTTGTAGTTTATTTGCTTTTTACTTTAGGAAGAGAGTAAATTAGTAATTTGAAAATGCAGATGAGCAGCATCTGTTAACTTGCTTCCTTGTAATTTGTCTTTTGAATGACCTTTAATACTTGCTTAGAAAAAAAAACCAACGTTGTTTTGACAGGTTTGCAACAACTGACCAGAAAAAGGTACTCTATGCATTGCTGGCCTGGGAGAACCGGGGGAAGCATGTCAGAGACAGAGTCCACTGATGTGCATAGGGCAGTATTGTTCCTATGCCCATGTTCAATATGAGTGGTCCCCTGCTCTATGCCAGTATTGCCAATGTATTAAGAATTAAACTGAGAATTTGACCCTAAATAAAATTTACATGCATCTTTTGGAATGGGAAAAAGACAATCACCTAAAAAAGAAGAAAATAAATGAAAAACAAACAAACTAACACAAATAGGACAAAACAAACAAATGGGCAGAAACACACTGAGCCTAAGAAAAAGCATAGGAAATACAGATAGAGACACACACAATGACATGAACAGAAATCTCTGAAAAACACATAGTCTGTACACATGTTGATGAACATAATGTTTATAGGATAAGAAAGGAAGAAAAAATTGCCAGAGTATTACGAGGAAAAAAAATCCCCAAATACCCAAGATCTTTTGTGCTGGTCATCTACTTCCAGGCGTGATCTCTGACCTTAAGAAGTAGTTTATATACCCAGTGAGACTCCTTTGGAAAACAACAACAACAACAACAGCAACATCTAATATTTCATTTGGGAGTAGTTATCAGTGAGAGACAGCTTCCGACCTAGGGATGTGGGCTTATGTCCACTTCTACTCTCAGCCCCTCAAAACTGAGCCCCATCAGGCCAGACATGAACAGGTGCTGTGCATGCTACCACAGTCTCTGTGAGTTCATATGTCAGTTGATCCTGGTGTGCTCAGAAGGTTTTGTGTCTTTGGTGGTCTCCATCACCTCTTGCTTTTACAGTCTTTCCTCCCCCTCTTCTGTAGTGGTCTCTGAGCCCTGAAGGGAATGAACTGAAAGAGAAATACTTTTAAGAAACAAATCATTCAAGGTTTTTACCTCTCTGCACATTGTCCAGCTGTGTTTTCCAGCGTTTTTATCTATAGCTTCAGGAGGATGATGAGTGAGGAAGACACTAATTTCTGTATAGAGTAGAATGTCATTAAGAGTCATTTTATTGCTACATTTCTTTAGCAAAATAGCAGCATTTGATTTTTCCCTAGGTCCCTGGGCTGTCCTCTCTCAGATTCTTGACCTCTTGAATAGTGTTGGGACTGGATTCCATCTTATGCAGTGGGTCTTAAAACCTATCAGCTCCTGATTGGTTAGTCCTGTAAGCTTTGTGCCTCTCTTGCAGTAGCATGGCAGGTCACTACAGGAGATGAGAGAACTGGTAGGTGGGTTGGTATTTGCCTTTTTCCTTTAATAGTATGCAGAGTACCTTGAAGTTCCATAAACATTAGGAGGAATAACAACTTTGGGAAGGCATCAGTTCGACTTCTCCATGTTCAATGTGTTGTGTGGGCGATTGATGTGGGATTCCCTTCAGTATGCTGTGAATACCTTTCACTAATAAAGAAACTGGCTTGGCCTGATGGGGTGGAATAGAGCTAGGTGGGGAAAACTAAACTAAATGCTGGGGAAAAAAAGGAGGCAGAATCTGAGAGAAGCCGTGGAGCCCTGCCAGAGATACCAGAACTTTACACAGTAAGCCACAGCCTTGTGGTGATACACAGATTGCTAGAAATGGGTTAAATTAAGATATAAGAGTTAGCCAGAAATACACTTAAACTATTGGTCAAACAGCATTGCAAATGATATGGTTTCTGTGTGATTATTTCAGGACTCTGGCGGCCGGGAAACAAACAAGCGGTCTCCTAGAACAGGTGGTGGGTGATATCTTCAGCAAAAGGTCCTCACCATTACTTTTTGGAGAGCAGCCAATAGCCTTGGTAGGGACCTGTGTTTTTTTGGGATCCCCTAGAGGGCCATTTCTCCAATAACTTGATTAGATTGAACAAAAGATTCATAGATCACAATGCTTCACTTGATAATGAGAGACAGTTGATGCTCCATCTTCCCTAGTACAATTGCATTTATATTTGTATACATTTCTGAAAGACTCTAATCCACTAGATTTCCACAGAAGCCCTCAAATGGTCCTTGGATTTAGCTGTCTTTCTCTGTGCTCCCACTCTAACAATCTTTTTCCATTCCCTTCCTTATGATTCTCTCATTCCAGTTTTCACCCCTACACGTAACATTCCATTATTTTTCCTTCTTAAGGTGAGCCAGACCTCCAGTGTTGTCCCTTATGGTATATTCTTCTGTGGCTATATGGTTTGTAGCTTGCTTAGCAAAGATTCAAGAGCTGACATTCATATATAAGTGAATATATACATTTGTAGTTTTTTTTTTTTTTGGTACGGATACTTTACTCACGATGAATTTTTACTACCACCATTCATTCACCTGTGAGTTTCTCAAACATTTTTAACATTTGAGTAAATTTTCACTCTTAAATGTACGCGTTTTCTTTATCCATTCACCTGTTAGTGGACATTTGTGTCTAATTTCTGGCTATTATGAATAGAGGATCAATGAACATAGCTGAACCATTGGCTCTGAGTCCATTCTTTGTGTGCTCAGGAGTGGTAAATATAGATCTTGAGGTAGATCTATACCCAGATGTCTGAGGGAGTGAACCACAGATTTCTATAGTGGCTGAACAAAATTATGTTCTCACAAGCAGTGGGTGAGATTTACCCATTCCACACATGCTTATCAACATAAGCTGTATTTGTTGTATTGATATTGGCCATTCTGATTGGAGTATTATGAAATCTTAAAGTAGTTTTGATTTGCATTTCCTTGATAATTAAGAGTGTTTAGCATTTCTTTTTATGCTTCTCAGTCATTTGTATTTTTACTTTGAGAATACTCTGTTTAGGTCTGGCTGCATTTTTTAATTGGATTATTTGGTTTTTGGTGTTCAGTTTTTGATTTGCTTGTATATTGTAGGTATTAGTTCAAATGTGTAGTTGGTAAAATTATTTTCTCATTCTGTAGCCTTCCATGTTTTCCAAATTATGGTGTTACTTTCCATACAGGAGTTTTTCTATTTAATGAGTTCCCATTTATTAGTTGTTGATCTTAGTTGAATTATATCAGTTCTGTTCAAAAAAATCTATTCCTCTGTTGAGAGTTCAAGTCTGTTTCTCACTTTCCTTCCAGGTGAATCTGGCCTTAGGTTGAGGTCTTTGGTGTTAGTTTTGTGTTGGGTGATAAGGATGAATCTTTGTGCATTCTTTTACATGAAGCCTTCAGGTTTGACCAGCACAGTTAGTTGATGAGGCTGTCTTTTATCCAGCGCATATTTCTAGTTTCTTTATTAAAACAAAATTGGGTGTCAACATATGTGTGGATTCGTATCTTGGTCTTTAGTTAGAGCCCATTGATTAGTGTGTCTGTTTTTATGCCAATATTTTGCAGGTTTTTTTATCAATATCGTTCCGTAGTACAGTTTGAAGTCAGGGATGGTGATAGCCCCTGCATTTAATTTATTTTTCAGGACCATTTGAACTATCTTTTGTGTGTGGTGTTTGTTTCCATAGGAAGCTGAAAATTGTCTTTTCAAGTTCTGTGAAGAATTGTGTTTGAATTTTGATGGGGAATTGCATTGAATCTGTAGATTGCTTTTTTGTACTGGCTATATTTTTTACTATATCAATCATACTAATTCATGTGCATGGGGGATTTTTTTCTGTCTTCTGATATTTTCTTTTTTTTTCTCCTCTTTCTGTAGTGGCGACTGAATTTTGAATCTGGCATCCAGCCATTGTATCATATGTGCATCTTTTTTATTGATATTTATTGAGCTCTACATTTTTCTCTGCTCCCTTCCCTGCCTCTCCTCTTTTCCCTTCAATCCTTCCCCAAAGTCCCCATGCTCCCAATTTACTCAGAAGATCTTGTCTTTTTCTACTTTCTACTTCCCATGTATATTAGATCTATGTAAGACTCTCTTAGTGTCCTCATTATTGTCTAAGTTCTCTGGGATTGTAGTTTTTAGGCTTATTTTCTCTGCTTTATGTTTAAAAACCATCTATGAGTGAGTACATGTGATAATTGTCTTTCTGTGTCTGGGTTACCTCACTCAAAATAATGTTTTCTAGTTCCATCCATTTTCCTGCAAAATTCAAGA
>JAQHUG010000337.1:766728-790998 GCA_028555095.1 Dicrostonyx torquatus | reverse complement strand
TCACTCTTCATGCTTTTTTTCATGGTTTTTAAAATTAGATGATCTTTCTTTGATGAGGTTCACCTTGTATTTCTTTACTAACTGTACCTGCATGACCTCCAGTATCAGAACCACCTTCCTTTAATTGCCAGTGGAGTATATTACAATACATGCTCATCAAGGTAATGAATCCAGTTAAGTGCCTAATTAAAATTCTACAACTCTTAAGACTTCTTTTATAATACCAGCCTTTCTCATCAAACTGCTTCCAATTCAGATCGGAGGTAACTTTTATTTTCTTTATCTTCATTACAATGAAAAATGGGAAGACTCACATTTATAGTTATGTACATTGTCAGCATATGTGATGCGTGATCGATTCACCTTTCTTTTCACTTCCACTTCCACAGTCTCGCGCCTTGGCTTTCCAAAACATCAGCACAATTTTTACCTTCTATGTGAACATCTAAAACTTGCTCATAGTACCAGTGATGCCTCATTTTACCGATGCCAAGTAAAATACTTATATCAATCCCACCACACCAAATATTCATATATTCCTTGTAGGATTAACCTTGGGAATCCTCTAGTTTTGGTAAATACAGTACCTGCTTGTTGTCGAGTAACCCTATTATACAGCGGTACACTAGAGTTGAATTCTGCAACTTTCTGCCAACTTTGTGTTCATTGATCAGCATTTCCCATCCCTGACAGCCAATATTAATCACTACCATATATCCCAAACTTTCATGCCATCAGTACTTTCAGATTTTGAACACGTTAGAACATGGGGTACCTATTTTCCAGTGCTTATTGCTTATTCCTAGGCTTATAGGTCATCTTACATCGTGAATACCACTGCCCAATACAAGTTTACTATAATTTATATTTCTAAAATTCTATTAGATGCTAGTTTTTGTACACTGTAGTTTTGAATATTAGAATTTTCTTTCTTGTGATCTAAATAGTTTTTGATGAGTTTTGAATCCAGGAGCAACTAAATATATATCTAGAAATGTTTTAGAACACGCAAGTAATTTTGTGAAAATTTCTGTGGAAATATTAAGTATATTTTCAGTATGTCTCCTTTCTTAATTAGAACAGTACATTTCTAAACTTAGGTACTCACTATATGTGGCTGTTTCAAGTCTACTTCGTAGTTCAAGCTTGATTACGTATTTTCCTTTATTTATTTACATTTATTTATTTATTCACATCTATCATCTATCTATCTGTCACCTATCTATCTATCTAGTCTATCTACTATCTACTATCTATCTATCTATCATCTATCTATCTATCCTATCTATCTACTATCTATCTATCATCTATATCTATCATCTATCTACCTATGTATGTATGTATGTATCTATCTATCTATATATCATCTATCATCTATATCTATCATCTATCTACCTATGTATGTATGTATGTATGTATGTATGTATCTATCTATCTATCTATCATCTATATCTATCTATCATCTATCTACCTACATATGTATGTATGTATGTATGTATCTATCATCTATCATCTATATCTATCTACCTACGTATGTATGTATGTATGTATCTATCTATCATCTATCATCTATATCTATCTACCTACGTATGTATGTATGTATGTATGTATGTATGTATGTATGTATGTATCTATCTATCTATCTATCTATCTCTATCTACCTATCTACCTATTGTTAATTTCCCAGAACTTCCTGACATGGGTTTTGATCATATTCCCTCCCAACTCTGCCCGGATCCAATCTCACTTCTCTCTCCATCAACTTTGTCTTTCTTTTTTGTTTTTCTTATAATAACCAATCTGCTCCAATGCGGTACTGTCCATACCCTTCTGGGTGAGGGCCATTTACCATAAAAGGTTGGAACCTAAAAACAACTGATTCTTTTTCTTCCATGTGTCATCAGCTCTCCATCCATTCCTGTTCCATGATAGAATATCGTTGAGTTTGAAGACTTGGGCCTCTGTGTTTGGCACTAGAATTACAAATCAAAACAAATGCTTTTATCAAAGTCAGTTTTCGAAATGGTTCTTTATTGCAACAACACAAAGTAGCTACTGTAACCACTTGGGCAAATCATAAGCCTTGTTTGTATTTAACTTGGGAATGAAAAAAAATAGATTCTATTGTTAGATACAGGACACTGAAACATCTTTTTGGTATGTCTGGCTATTACTTTACTGGAAAAAGGCATGATTTTCTTAGTTTTTATTTGTTTGTATTAACCTTTTTCCTCCTCATATCAGTCAAAAAAGTTTATCCAGTATTCCTGAAAATATTTTTTGAAAAAAACATGATTGGACTAAAGAAATATATAATTTTGCAATTATGTGAATGATGTGTGTGTATGCACATGTGTGTGATTGTGGTTATGTGTATATGTGTGTTTTGGTTTTGTGTGTGTACAAGCTGAATTTTCTTGTACAGAATTATGTAGTGTTCTAACTTATCTAAAGATGGATCCAATCTGTCAATGTTGAATGGTGTCTGTGCTTGTTATTACTCTAACCAATCTCCTCCTCTTTCCTGATCATTTATATAGGAATTCTTGCATGCCTAGTCTTCAACAGTATGGTTGTAAAAACCTAAATCTGCTCTGCTTTTAGTCTGTGTAGTTTTTCTTTTTTTCTTTCAGACATATTTTCAATTTCATCCCTTTTGCTTGGTAAATAGAATCTCTCACAAGTCTTCATAGATAAACTTGTTTCAGCCTGCCTACTCCTGCATATTCCACAGAGATAATTTCTAGGGGGTGTGGAGGGAGAGGAAGTGAATTTTGGCTCTTATCTTGTATTTCTGTGATGTTGTAACAGTGTGGAAATTGATGCATGATGATCACACCTACATCTTGGAATTGTGAACTACATTGATTTACGAAAAATAACCATGAGTATAGAAACTGAGTATATCAAGGTTCATTAACATTCAGGTAAATGGCAAATAATGAAGATCTAAAAAACCAAATTTCTGACCATAGAAATGTTTATAGAACTTCAAAATCATTAAAGTCATTTTGAAAACCACCCTGTTAGTCACAAAAGTCTAATTTACTGCTTTAAATTAAAATTCATATTAAAATTGGGAACACATTCATTTAATACACATGTGCTGGGTACTAGATGCTGTGCCAGAGAGTGTTACAATGATAAACAAATAAATTTAATTTCTGGCTTCATTATCCTAGGAATACTCAATAGTAGCTACATATTTAAAATAGTCAAGGCACATATAAATGCATTTAGTTATTTATTAAATTTAACAACAATAAATGTATACACCAGCCACAGAAATAGGATTCTATGGAGTAGACAGGTAAATTAGTCAAAATATTAAACCTCATTCCCTCCAGGCAGTGGACTACAACTGATCAATAATTATATCTTCCTTCATCTATGCATTTTGCTCATATATATTTGAATAAATGCCTACCTTGATGGCATAGAATTTTTACAATAAGAAAAATGGAAATTATAATATACATGGTTCAAATGAGTTTTATTGTATGAGATGGAAGGGTTGTTTGTAGGTTAGTAGTGTGATAAGTGTAAGAAGTCGAACAAAATTATTCAAACAACTAAAACTAACAAAACCTGAACAAGCCCACGTGGAGGCCTTCGTTGCTCCAATTGTTGCTGTAATGTTCCAGCTAAGAAGGTAATTGCCCAGATCCTTTCTATATGACAATACACATCCACGAAGCTAAGAGCTCATAGAAGTTTTCAAAGAGTGGGAAGTCAGGCAGTAATTTGTGCAGTCCCTGTGTTGGCAGATGCTAATGCTTCCAAATGTAGATTAGTTTCAATTCCCAGCAGTTTAGTAGCTACATGAATATGTACATGAATCCTTTAGAAAATCGAGGAAACTATAATAACAAGCCTAGTTAACAAGAGAAAAGAAACACTGCCTGGCTCACTAGACAAGCTTCCTGTGTTAACACTGATTGTAAACATTAGAAGCGATGGTGATGGCAAACATGGCCATTCCATGAGAGCGAGCTGTGAACATTTATGGGAAAATGACTTCATCAGTCATGACTCTGTTCTATCAAAACAACTCCTCAGGGAACTCCATAGGATAATACCTCTTTTCTCCATTTCTAGGGCTTGTGAGTGGGACCATGGCATCCCGATCTGCAAGAGCTAAATGAGAAAAGGTTAAATTCATTTCTTCCAATGTCATCTCATTATTAAAAACACTCCAGAAAGGCATAAGCTATTAAGGTACTTTTCAATGATTTTTTTCACAAATAAATTAATACTTCAAAACATATTTCATGCCCTTTAATAGAAAATAGTGCATAATTACTAGTCATCAACCAATTTCAGATTGATAAACACTTTCTAAGACGAGAAAGTCTGGGAACAGTGATCTCACATACTGCAAAAGTTCATTACCTTGGGGTACTGAGTACATTTCTGTCTAGGTCCCACTTTTTAAAATTACATGCTTTGAAACTGTACATTATGACAGAACACAGTACTTAAAGTCTATAGGGTTATTCTCATTTGTCAGACAACCATCTGGATACACATGTGAGAATAAATAGACCATGTAACAGAGATGAAGAATTGTGGGAAGTGTATGTTGCAGATAACGTTGCTAGACCTTAAGAAACTTGACAACCTTTCACTTTTGGCCGTGTATTCAACATTCATGCACCAAAGACATTTTACTGATCTACCAAAAATAGGTTACTATTGGAGCTCATCACAGATTTCTGGCTTTCACGATTAGTCATTTTGTCTAGTGCCAACACCAAACCCACTTTTTACTGAAGGTGGGAGAAATCAGAGAAACTCAGAGCATCTGGCTTGCCCTGCCCTTTGAAAGAGCGAAAGGGTGAAACTCTCTGTCTATGCATGGGATTTACTTCTGTCATTTGTCGTTTCAAAACATCTTCTATAGATGCGGAAGCAATGAAGCATCATTTTATAGTAGCAGTCGACAAATACTGAAGTTGTATTATTTCAAGGAAACCTAGCAAGGCCTAGCAGAATTCTCCTACCAATATTTTACTAGGTAACTATTAACATTGAACTGGTCTGCGATAAGGGTATCTTAAATTTATAGTGTTAGCGGTGTTTATAAATATATTTTCTTTTAAAAATGATGCATACAGTGTCTCCCTCCTCTAAAAAGTAAAACTAAAATTAGGGTGAGCAAAGAAGAGAAGAAAGCGTTAGGAGCTGAGAAAATACCCTCAGCGAGGAATGGCTATGCTCTGTCTGCCTCTTCTAAGAGGTATTCTGTGGAACACCAACAACAACAGGGCTGTAACAGCTTAGTTTGTAAGGTGACCTTGAAATTTCCTGCATGGCCTTGAGAAGATCTGGACCTTTCAGCTACACTTGCTCAACTGTCTTTTGTAGAGCCAACACTCCATTTTCTAAAAACAAATTAAAGAATCACAGACACAGTAGAAAACTCAACTGCATTTGAAGATATTAGGTCCAGCACGATATCCTTCTGTGCAGTGGTTAGAATCCCATGACCACCACGTTTCTGCTCTACTTCTTTAGTTTTTCTTGTTTGCTTGTTTGTTTAAGGTTTGAGGGGTGTTTATTTGTTTGTTTGTGAGATGTGACTCACACTATAGCTCATGTTTGCTCGGAACTCATTATGTAGACCAGACCGGGCACAAACTTGCAGCAATCCTCCTATTAAAACTTGTTAAGTACACAAGTTACAGGCACACTACAGTACAGTTTAGAAGTACTTCTTATTTGTTTTATTTTAGTTTATGAGATAGGTTTTCTCCGTGTAGCCCTGACTGTCCTGGAACTCGCTCCATAGACCAGGCTGGCCTCAAACTTAAAGATTCACCTCAGATTACATAGACTGGATTTTAAAGATTTTAAAGTGTGTGACTTTTTTTTTCCAGTAATGGAGGTTTGTTGTAATTAGGTGGAGAGGTGTGGGTTATATTCCCAGCGCCTAGCTCCCAGCTCCCAGCCCCCAGCCGCTGGCCCGCTCAGCCACTGGTTGCTTGCTTATGCCCAAAATAATCACATGAGACTGTATTCATTTAAACTCTGCCTGGCCCATCAGGGGTTTGGGATGTATATATATATATATATAACCTAATATAATCATATTTATACACACACACACACACATATATATACATCATCATGTTTATACATATATATACATCATCATAATTTGTTTCTGACCCTTAAGCTTATCAATAGGACCTCTGTTTATAATTAGGAATTCTTTCTGGTTAGGAGAAGACAAAGCCAGTACTCAGGTTATGAAATACTACTCTATTTCTACTCAAGAAACAGTGTGATCATCCACAAATATCCTCCAGACTTTCATATCCAAATTTTAAATAATGTACTTGGGGTAAATTAATTTCTTCAAGGTTACAAAAGATACTACAGGGTAGGGATTTATGTAGGTTTCACTTCAAACCTATTAATATCATTTTTAACCCCTGCTAAAAATACACATTTGTTATGTCATCTATGACCCCTGCAATCAAACTTTATTTCTCAAGTATAGATAATTTTTAACAAGCACTGTCTATTCTTAATTCCTTTGTTCACCAAAGTCTCAAATTTTGACATAAATGTTTGAGTGCAGAGAAAGAGTAGTATGGTTTGGAGTAACCGGGGCTGTAATGCTGGCAAAGAATATTTCGGTGTGGGCATGAACACCAGCAGTCCCTTAGTTTACTATGGGTCTTTTTAATTTTTTGTTGATGTCTTTAAATTTCTGGCCTAGTGTTTTTTTCTCAGTGAGAAGTCCCTGCTCATTCAGGTACTATCAAAGAACTAATTTTTCACAGTCGCGAGATTTGCTATTGTGATCCTGTAAATCTATTTTAATTGTTTAGCCACGTTCCTTGAGAACCAAAGTATATCTTTTGGAATGTGAGACTTTGAAATGATGTTATCAGATGGTTTATTTAGAGAACCTCAGGAACTTTTTCTTAAAAGATCCAGTCCTTCCTGGGCTTTTAAATCCACATAAAAATATTTGGCAGGTGCTAATATATTTTTATTTATTTTGCTGTGCATGTATATGTTTCTGTGGGGAGGTGCACAAGGTAAGAGGTACACAAGGTAAGGTTGTGAAGCGTGGTGGTAAGTATCTCTACCCATCAGGTAATTTCAGGTACTGACGTTGAATAGTTTTGATGCTGGGATAGTTACTATCTGTATTTTTTCATGATTTAAAATGTATTATTTCATAATTAGAAATAAACATTTTAAGAGACTAATCCCTTAAAGATTATATACCTAGGAGATTTACTATTTTGCCACAAGTGACAGGGCATCCCATTCTTTCTCCAATTAGAAATCCTGCTTGGTAATAATTCAAATGATTTCGATGATATATGAGTTCTTCATTCTACTCAAGAACAACTGCATTGCTCTGTGTTTATCTTATTTTGCTTAATTTTTATCCATCCACTGAGATTATGTTATGGTTGAAATAGTAGACAGCTGTTGACACAAGTTTCTGTCTTTCCCAGTCCCACAACCATTCAAACCCAAAGAAACACATAGAGATCTACATTAATTAAAAAATGGTTGGCCTATTAGTTCAGGCTCCATATTAGTTAACTCTTACATCTTATATTAACCCATAATTCTTGTCTGTGTTAGGCATGTGACTTGGTACCTTTTATCAGTGAGGCATTCTTATCCTGCATCCTTTGTGTCTTGGTGCCGACTGCAGACTGAGTCTTTCCTCTTCCCAGAATCCTCCTGTTCTGGTTGGCATGCCTATACTTCCTGCCTGGCTACTGGCCAATTCGTGTTTGTATTAAATAGCAGTGACAAATCTTTACATGGTAGAAGACCATTGTCCCACAGCAGACAATCACATATAAAACCCCCTCTACAGTCACATTTGTAATGAACATAATGTAAATTATATTTGGATTCAAATGTTATATTTATATGAATTATAGATGTTTAGTTAGAGGTTATGGGCATAAAGTGATATACTGAGAAGTAATTTATTTTATTTTGGTTATATTTATACAATTAATGATTAGTATGGTTTAAGGATGTTATTTATGGGATTAAAATGAATGTAATATCAAAGAGTATCAGAAACCATGCAAACTGATAGGACATATAAGTAGTGCATAATCGTTGGCTATTTTTAATTTTATGCTAAATTTATATTATGAAAATTATAATAATGCAAATATTTATAAATTCATAGTAAATTTATCATTAGAAAAACCTCTATTTTGATTATTTTAAGTAATACATCCTTTGTCAGCACAGTTAAATTGGCTAACCAGCAGCATATTTCTGAATTCTATGGGTTTTTCTTGGTAAGAATTAAATTTATTTATGTATATGAATCACTCAGTATGGCATCGAACATAATCACTCATTATTTGTTTAAAACATTATTATTTTAACTCTGTAAATCTTGCTATATTCAGGAAATACTTTTTAATAGGTCTTGTTGGTGTAGTAAATTATGGGCATATAAACATAAAAAGGTAGAATTTTAAAAGCTCTATCCACTCAAGTTTCTCTCTTATTTAACATTAACTTCTAGCTGGGCGGTGGTGGCGCATGCCTTTAATCCCAGCACTTGGGAGGCAGAGGCAGGCGGATCTCTGTGAGTTCGAGGCCAGCCTGGTCTACAAGAGCTAGTTCCAGGACAGGCTCCAAAGCCACAGAGAAACCCTGTCTTGATAAACAAACAAACAAAACATTAACGTCTAGTTATTTTGGAAAAAAGATGCTGTCAGGATAATGAGCTTCTGTCTGCAAAGACCACAGGTTTTTTTTTTTAATAAAGATTTATTTTTTTATTATGTATACAACATTCTGTCTCTATGTATGCCCGCACACCAGAAGAGGGTACCAGATCTCATTACAGATGGTTGTGAGCCACCATGTGGTTGCTGGGAATTGAACTCAGGACCTCTGGAAGAGCAAGCAGTGCTTTTAACCACTGAGCCATCTCTCATATTGAAAAACAAAACAAAAAAACCCAGAAAGACCACAGGCTTGAGACCTGCAGAATCCTTCTCAGTTACAGAGAGTGCCCATGTGTCTGGACTTGACTCAGCTTTTTGACGATTAATGATCTCAGATCCATGGTTCTATCAATGTTGCAGCTTGTAATGTATTTAGGACTAGTCCTTTCTAAAATTAAAACCATGCAGACAGTAAAAAACAAATGTAAAAAAAGCATAAAAAGTTCTCACCTATCTAATACTGATATTTTTCTCACTTAGTCTTTACTAAGTCCTTCAAGATAAGAACATAATTCGTATAAAGGACTTTAGTTCCTTAAGATGGTGTCCTTTCTGAAAGTGACACATGTTTGGCACTGGGTGGACTGAGGGTTCCTTAGAATCTGTGCCTTCTGTATGTGCTCTTACTGTTTTGCCTTCGTAAAACCTGCTTGTAATTCTAACATGCTACATTGTAAAAAACAGGGCACATTTTAAATATTGCAGTTCATTTGTGTAGCCTTATTGGACGATTTTGTTTGACTAGCACCTCCTCTAGACTTTATATTTCTGAGAATTATATACAAAGTTATAGAATCTGAAAATTTGTGTTTTATTGTATAGTTTTAGTTAGAATTTGTATTATAGTTTTATAAAAATGGGTAATTTTTTCTTACTAATTGTCAAGACAAGTATGAAAGCATTTTATTTTTCTATTTTATTCTGTTAGCAAAACAAATCATAGAATGCTTTCTTACTAAAGCACATTCATGATGGTTTTGAAAGATTTCAAAGTTGCATGTTAGCTATGATTTGAACATGGTTCATGCCCTCTGAAAGTCATATTGAGTGTTGTTCCCATTTTGAGTTGTTAAAGGTTAGAAACATAATTCAACTCTGTGTTATAGAGATGGGAGGGGGAGCTCTGAGGAGGGATGAAGTTTGATAAGGTCATGAGAGTGGAGCCCTACAGGATATTGACATGATTAAAAGAAGACAGAGACATAGGATGCAAACATGTGCCCCTTTCCCCTCGTTATATGATGTTGAGTTACCGCAGGGTTTTGCCATCAAGGAAGCCATCCTGAAATGGAGCCCTCTGTTGTGTTCCAGAGTAATGGAGCAAAACAAATTTCTTTTTTCATCTAACTAATCCAGTCTCTGGTATTACATTATCAGCAACATAAAATTCTCTAACGTTCAGCTATGCTTCTTTTTCCTTTCTAGGGCAAACTGAAAGCAATGTCCATTTGTTAATTTTGATTAGTAGGTGTTCAATACTTTTTGTACCTTAGGAACTTGCTGTGTAAGTATAAAATCAAAGGTTTCTGTTTAAATAAATATGCATTATTTTGCAAAATAACATAGTAGCTTACAGAGACTATTCCAAACATGGAAAATGCTAAAACTTGAAGCACAAATGATAGCCAGTAAGTTGCTAACATTGTGCATAAAGAGTCAAACTTCAGATGTTCACCTCAATAAACGTGGATTAATTAAGCCTAAACATATGTAATCTTGAAGAATGAAGTACTGTAGTAAAACCAAATTTGAGATAGCACATTACCAAAATATGATTCTTCTTTTGTGTAAGATTGTATTGTGCCTGTCCCCTTTTAAAACATTGTGATTTGTAAATACGGTATAATAAATGATGGAATATATTGTTAGGAAGATCACAGATAAGAAAACGCTAGCATATCTGTCTATCTGCTTACTCTGGATAGTTTCTACAGGTTTTATGGCACCTTGTGTGTTGTTTAGTTAGACTCAATCTCAGTGTGTTAGCACTGCTAACATGGGGAGAGTAGAGATGGAAGAAACAGTACTTCTGAGTATAAAGACCAATTAGGTTTCTGTGACATCCTGCTTTCTGGTTCATAGGAGGTGAATTCGCACAGTGTCTTTCCAGGGTAGAAGGTGAAGGAGGCTTTCTTGCATCTTAGCTCTGAGGGCATCAGTCTCATTCTGCAGGCTGCCTTTCCATGACCTAACCACCTCAGCAGTTCCTAACAGCATCTCCTCCATGTCTCAGTTCATCATAGAAATTTGTAAACAGCACAATTGTTTGTCTCAAAGAAGAATCTTCAGATAAAAATTTGAAAAAAAATCCCCAGAGTATTAGCAAACCTTATATATACATTCTTCTACATGAATCTACATATGTTCTAGGCAAATTACTGAACTTACTCAGTCCTATTGGCTCTTGTAATGTATCTTTGAGAAATATATCTAGCAATATAAGTTTAAGGTATTCTTTGAAGGTAAACTTTTAGTGTTCCATGTTTGACAAATTAGAATCATTTGATATGAAGCTAAAGTTATTATGTTAATTACTTATGTCATAAGTACAAGTTTTTTGAAAAGAAATATCTTTTATAATAACCTTCTCAGTCTGTAAGTGGACTTATTTACAAGGTTGTAGATACAATGAATTGATGTGCAAATGTCATCAATTTTCTTAGGATAGCATTTCAGGATTTAAGTTGGCATATTCCTTCTTTTCTAGATTTTCATTATATATACGAAGCATAGAACTGGACTCTCACTATGTATATAAACACATATATGAATGCTTGCTTGTGTATTTTATGCAAATTAGTATTTGTGTTCATAAACGCATATATAAAATCATACAGTTTACTTTTATCATGAAAATGTTATAAAAATTCTATTGATTTATCTCAGTACATTCAAAGAAACAAATCATTCCAAGATATAAGTATGAATTTTGTAACTGTAACCAAATTTCTTTGTAGTTTTCACAAGTTTTTTCAATTACCTTTTGCATTTACTTAAAAGATTTTATATTTTGTCCCATGCAGGGTGGCATGGAACAAAACTAGGTCCTCTGTGTGTGGATGACAGCTGTATCGTTTGATCTGTTTGAGGGGCCCTTGGCAGTGGGACTGGGATCTATCCCTGGTGCATGAGGTGACTTTTTGGAGCCCATTTTCTATGGTGGGATGCCTTGCTCAGCCTTAAAGCAGCAGGGTGCGGCTGGGTCTTGCCTTGCCTAATATGCCAGTCTTTAGTGACTCTTCATGGGAGGCCTTACCCTTTCTGAGGAGTGGATGGGGGATGGCTTGACTGGGGGAGGGTGCAGGGTGGGGATCAGGATGAGGGATAGGAGGGGGAACTGTGGTTGGTATGCAACATGAATAAAAAATTTAAAAAGATTTTTATATTTTGTCAATCAAAGTACAGTATGCTCACATATCTCATAGAGTGAAGTATAAAGTATAATTTTAAAGAAAATATTTCTTTTTTTAAAATTACTTTATAAATAATATCAATCAAAATTTCCACGTCCTCCCCATATCCCACTTCCCTCCCGCTCCCCCACCCTCTCCCCTTCCTCTTCAGTCCTAAGAGAGGGCAGGGTACCCTGCCCTGTGGGAAGTCCAAGGCCCTCCTCCCCTCATTCAGGCTTAGGAAGGTATGCATCCAAATAGAATAGGATTCCAAAAAGCCAGTACTTGCAGTAGAGACAAATCCCTGTGCCATTATCATTGGCTTCTCAGTCTGCCCCAATTGTCAGCAACATTCAGAGAGTCCAGTTTGATCCCATATGCTCACTCAGTCCCAGTCCAGCTGGATTTGGTGAGCTCCCACTAGCCCAGGCACACTGTCTCAATGGGTGGACCAACCCCTCGCTGTCCAGACTTCTTTGCTCATATTCTCCCTCCTTCTGCTCTTCAACTGGACCTCAGGAGCTCAGTCCAGTGAGCCTATAGTTCGCGATTCTAGAGAGCTAAGTAATAAGGTGAACCCAAAGAAAAACATATAAAGATCTTCCTGGAAATTGGAAGCAGACAAGATCGCCAGGCAAAAGTTGGGAGCATGGGGGTGGGGGGAGGGGAGAAAGGGAGAGAGAAGACAGAAGGGGAGGGTTGGAGATAGCTTGGGGAAGTGGGATGGTTGAGATGGAGGAACGACAGATATGGGAGCAAGGAAGGTGATATCTTAATTGAGGGAGCCATTTTGGGGTTGGCAAGAGGCTTGGCTCTGGAGGGGTTCCCAGGAGTCCACGGGGATGACTCTAGCTAGGACCCTGGGCAATGGAGGAGAGGGAGCCTAAACTGGCCTTGACCCGTAGTCAGACTGATGACTATCTTGAATATCACCATAGAACCTCGGTCCAGCGGACGGATGGAGATAGAGGTAAAGAAAGTATTCTAATAATTTTGTTTATCCTTTGAGGCTGTAGCAAAATAAAAAAGATAAAAAATAATAGATAAACCACAGAAAAGGAATGGTAAGAGCGTAATTTCTGAGGAAGCAGGAGCAGCTGACAACAGCTGAGGATTTATGGGGAGGTAGGCATAGCCGTGTGCCAAGTGACAGCTTGTGAGATAATGAGAATGAAAACTGTATGCTTTTTCTTGGAGGAGGCTACAATGAAACTGTTCAAATACAAGTCCTGAGCTTGTGTTCATTTCAGCTAAGGTATCTACTCACTCAGATGACATTTGTGTTGAACAAGATCGATAAAGAAAACATATCATGTTTTAACCAGGCAGGCCGAGCCCAGGGACAGCACCTGGAGCTGAGGTATTAGCATGGCCACATGGCAGAGACCCCCAGATGGGGAGAAAAGCACCTGCCTGTCAGGCGCACATGCTCTTCCACAATTTTCCAGACAAGCAAATGAATAAGCAAGTAAGACAAATTTATATCACAAAAATCGAATTTAAGAAAAGGTCAGCAGACACAAAATTTAGACATATCCAAATTGTTTTGAAAAAGGACTATGATCTAAAAAGAATAAAAATCTACTAAGGAAAGTCAGAATAAATAAAAAAATAATTTGTACCTTTAAAAGACAAATTCAAGTTTTAACAAGAATAGCTCTGGACATTTAAGCAAATTTAAAAGATAGATTAATTATACATTCTATTATATACAATAAGGAAAAATATTGAAGAGAAACCTGCTTGCGAAATTCATTAAAGGTAAAATTCTTGAAGATAATTGGTGCACACACCTGTAATCCTTATATAGGGAGGCAGAGACTGGAGGACCAGAAGTTCATGTTCATGCTTTGATATGTGGTGAATTCACAGGTCTCACCTCAAGTCTGAGCAGGGCAGTGGTTAAGAGTTTATTCTGAAACCATGTATGAATAACCATAGCCTGAAAACACAGATTTAGGTTACCTCAAATCCCAAGTTCTTAAATAGTGACAGTTTGACATTTTTTTCCTAGTAACAGAACAAAAAAAAGTTGTAAATCAGATCACATTTCAAACATGTTAGTTGAGACATTAGTCAACTTTGTGTTACTACCTGAGACAACTAACTTAATAGAAAGAAAACCTTCATTCCCTCCCCATTGACAGAACAAGGTATTAGTAGTGTACACCCTGGGAGAGCACCCCATGTGAAACCTAGGAGAGCCAGTAAAAGAGCCTAGTCCTTACAGTTCCTATTAAGAAAAGCGTCCATGGCCTCAGTACCTCCAATAGGTCTCATATGTTAAAGATACAGAACACATTCTGATACGATGCTCCTGGAGCAAACTCTGTGTTGCCAAAAATTTCAGCTCTCAATCTCAAAGGGGATAAGAGATAGTGCATTCTGAAGCCAAACATGACCATGGTCTGAGAACACAGATTTATGATACTTCACATGTCATAACACGTTGATAAAGTTTTTTTTTTCAGTAACATATAAGGAAAGTCATGCAAGGCTTATTTCGAGTGTATTGGTGGAAACATTAATTAGATGGGTAACTAATGAGGGAAACATCAGCTATAGGCAGCAAATGCCGTCTGATGACATTTTTAACATTTTAGTTGACTGACATTAGGGTTATGTTAAGTAAATACATTCCGAATGGTTTTATTTATTAGTCACATGATGTTAGGTTAAACACAGAAGTAGGCAAGGGACAGAAATTTGGAGAACTAAAGATAGATGAGTATGAATTCTAAGTAGACTTTGGATCTTTGACATTCTAACATCACACTTTTTTTTAAAGTTTTACTCAATTATTCATTCTTGCAGGAGTTGACAGAAATGCTTGCTTACCTCTATAATATGAAATCTTGGGTTGAGGGAGGACACTTGTGAAAATCATGGCAATATGCCTTAAAAACTGGTTATTGGAAATTGATTGAACATACACGAATATTTCCTGAATGTGTATGTGTCTCTGTGTATAGGACTCATTTATGTGGATACCCATGGAAGACAGAAGATGGCAAGTCTTTTGGTGTTGCACTTAAGGCAGCTGTGAGCAACCCAGTGTTGGTACAGGAGATGAAACCTATGTCTTCTGAGAGAGTAGCAAGCACCCTTAATGGCTGAGTCATCTCTCTATGCTGTTTTATTTTATTTTATGTGCATTTGCTTTTTATACCTACATGTATGTCTGTGTGAGGGTGTCAAATCCTCTGGGACTGGAGTTACAGACAGTTGTGAGCTGCTGTGTGGGTGCTGGGAATTGAACCTAAGTCCTCTGGAGGAACATCCAGTGCTCTCAAGCACTGAGTCATTTCTCCAGACCCCTGTTTTAGTTTTTATTTCTTTCAAACTTGAAATGATTTTTCCTGTGATTTAATATCAAATTTAAAGAGGTATGAAATAAATTATCTTTGCCTGCTGAAAACCACCACCTATTGCAGTGACAGTTACTCATGACTTGCTCTTCACAACTGGCTGCTGTTGGCCACAGAAATACTTGGTACGATGACAATATCTCTAGAGTTTGGTGGTAATATGTTGGCCTTTATATTTGAAATTTTCAGTTATTCTTGCCTGCTTTATTCAGAGTATTAAGAATGTACTCAAAGTGTTACTGACTCGTCTAGTTCCTGCCAGGACTGGTTTCTTCTTTTCTTTCCATATGACCCTTTATGTCACACAAGAAGTGTGACATAGGACTGTGGAGCATCCTAATTATCTTCTACCTCTGCTTGCACATCCGACAGACTGGACTCTTTAAGAAATGGAGGAAATACTTTGGTAATGACCATCACTACCTCTCAACTCCCTTCTTATATTCCCTACAGGTTCTTGAGAATAACCTCAAATGCCTCTGAAACTCTCCGAATGCCCATGATTAGGCCATTTTCCCCATGACATTTAGTTTTAAATAGAGAGAAAATGAAGTAGTTCCCTGTGTAGCACTTCACCGCAAAACTCTTGACATTTTTTTCTTTGATAATAAACATTGTCCTAGGCTTAAGGAGCACAGATTGTAAGAGGTTTTGCTATTATACAGGTTGGGTTGAAATCTGACTTTGACAGAACGGCAGTGATTCTTTAATAGCAAATAGGATTGTAACACAGCGCCTTTGGGATTTCAAGCAAAGTCAGTCCTAAGAGCTGTATTCCTCCTCAATTTGCATCTTAAGTGCTAATCATGGTGAAAAGCAATGGATCCAGAAGAGAGGGGCTGTAATAATTTCTTCGTTTCTTTAATTGGGGCAAGATTTTCAAGGTCATGTGATGTATTATTTTACAGCTCTTAAAACATCATTTTTCATACCATATCGAGCACATCTGAATGCAGCTCAGACACAAAGTAGGGCAATAAGTCTTTCACACAGAGTACATGTGAGATGCTCAATGAGGTAGAACCACAGTGTGCTGGAGAAAATATATAGCGGAGGTCGTTTGAATGGGTAGTCCTAATTTGCATGATAATGTCTGCTTTGGATCTATTCTGCAAAGAGACTAAGACTTTCTACTTCCACTTCATTTTCCATGGTTTTCTTTTAATAATAAAGTGTGAGAAGAAAATACTGACAAATGTTCTGACTACACTATTTTTCATCAGTTTTCACCTTAAGAGATGGATAGAGAAAAATGCCAAAGAGGAATACAAGAAGAGGCTTGGCTTAGACATGGGAACCAAGAGAACATAATGTAACTTAAGGTATCAATAGAATAGTTAATATAAAGGGAGATAGACAAATATGTGGGGTAGTTATCAGCTAGGGAAAACGCTGAGACCAGCAAGGCCAGTTTTAGTCAAGCTGCTTAGGATCAATCTCTCTTGCCTTTTGCCCGACCGTCAGTTTCTGCTAAGTAGTGTGGGCGTTTGACCCGAAATGGAACATATCTATGAAGAAGCATACTTTATCTACAGTAAGAAGGAATGGTTTAATTTCTAACTTGTGTGAAAGTAAATTAGAATAGAGAAATTTAAATACATAAAATAAATTTCTTACAGAATCAGAATAGTTTCTTCTCTTCTTGTCAAAGTTAAGTGAGTCATTACCCAAGAGCAGGGTCTACTGGCAGAACACTGACATGTGTCACCTTGTCTTGGACCCATGTGGACATGTATTTTACTCAGTCATTTTGTTTTAACATGTAGCATATCTTAAACCAATAATGTCAAAATTAAATCACCTTTGAAAAAATCACCAAGTTTTTTTTATTGTAAAGATAAAACCCATTACAGTGGGTTTAATAAGATACACAACAAGTTAAATAAAGCTTATTTTTAAGACTGCCAACTGAAAATCCTTTAAAAGTAGATATACAGAGTTAATTTCAGTACTGTCAGCCAAATTCAGACCTTGTGTGTTCAAGGCAATGAATTTGCTGCTCCATCATTAGAATTAATTTCATTTGAGGCTAAATATATTATATTTTAACGATCCAATTATGGTTGAAATCAAAGAAAAGCCTGAGGACGTCTTCTGAGAAACAGTTAATGAGTCATTGTCTTTTGTTTTGTATAAAAATACTTAAAGTGAGACTTTACTATATATAATATGAAGCTCCAGTATGCCTCAAGATTATCCAGATTTCAAATTTTCTTTATTAATTTAATGAAATACAAAATTTCATTTTGTTTAACAGTTGCCTATGAGGGCTTCAAATTACAATTTGAACCATATCTTAGTTTCTAAATATAGCACATATATGTATTTCTGGCAAAACATATGTATGTGTGTATACAGTTAAACATCCATTGTTTATGCATTATCTATCTACCTATCGATCAATCTGTCTGTCCGTCTGTCTACCATCATCATCTTTCTATCAATGAAACAAAACCATTTATGGTCAGTTTGATTCATTGGTGCTTTATTAGTTCAATTTGTTAAAATCTCCCATGGGGAAAACATGCAATAAGATCAGTCATTTAATTTATAATATAAGGCTGACCTAAGCCTATGAATTTGGATGACTTTATGACTACAGAGTTGTGTAGCTTTTAAGCAATGCCCTTAATAGGCATTTTGACATTTTCTTTGTTAGTCATATTGGTGCATTTGGATAGTGGGGTTCCAAAATCAGAACAGGTGGGTCCATAAGACCCACTTTGTATGATGGACGTTTGCACTTGCCTTACTGACGATCATTTCCCTCATGTGTGGAAGTGAGGGTTGCATGTCATTTCTGCTAGCTGATATGTTGTTCTGTGTTGAACAATGTTGCTCTTAATTAAATTTTGATCTTTTCCTAATTCATTATTTCATTTGAATTTAATGTTATGAAGTAATCTAGCTACACATATCTATCTATCATCTATCTACCATCTATCTATCTATCATCTATCTATCTATCTATCTATCTATCTATCTATCTATCTATCATCTATCTATCTATCATCTATCTGTAATCATTTTTTAATTTACGACTGTCATTGACGTTTCTCGGTACATGTGCCATGGTGCACATGTGGAGGTCAGAAGACAGCTCTGCGGAGTCATTTTTCGTCTTCTGTCCTTGTGTGTTCCGGGAACCAAACTTAGGTTGTCGGTTTTGTGAATTAATTGCTCTTCACCCCTGTGCCATTTCTCTATCCCTGTAAAATTTGTTAATTGTTTTGAGAAAACAAACATTTATCATATCACTTGCTTTTAATAACACGATGTTTTCACAAATTTTACTTAAGGCAGAGTGCACATACCTTTGTAAACATATTAACGGTATTCAACGAAAGTGCTTTTTCTTAGTGCGAACTTAAATGACTGCGCATTTACCATGCAGCCTGTCTTTAAAATAGCAATGCATATTTTAACCCAAATTTAGCTTCTTCTTTTCAGTCTCTAATAACACTGTTTATTGAAAAGTATAATCAATTAAAATTTAGACAGTTTTGTTCAACTTGATGATTAAGCTGTCCTTGGAGTAAATATTCCTGTTTTGAAAGTGGAATTAAAACAATGATCATATATTTTTACTCAAAATTAAAATTCTTTTCTACTCTCACATGCTGAGAAAGAGAAACACTGAGCAGTTTATATTTTTTCAGCCCAGAAAACTACAAAGAAAACTATCTGGACAATTATCATGGGAAATAACATGAAATTCAGAACCAAGAAAAGCTCTGTCAACATGGGCTCAAGCAAATCCCCATCCTATTTGGACACAGTCCCAAAGCTATGCCCTTCTGATGTGTCCTGTTTTGCCATTTACCTAAATCCACAGCTAGTATAAAAGAAAACCCCCTTTCCAAAGTGTTCTTTAATGAGAATTACATTTTTCTTTTGCAAGGGGCTTCATCAGAAGCATTATCATGTGAATAAAAAGTAGAGTTATAGAGTGAAACTTGATTGGGTTTAACTTGGGTCATGCATACACCCTTGAAAAATAACGAACTTTCTTAACTGGGGCATTTTATCACCTGGAAATGTCTTCTTTATACGTAACTTATATATAAGAAGTAATATCAAAAATGCCCCAAAGTTATTTCTAGGATGAAATACTGTCTAGTATCACTGACATATGTCTAGTAGGACAGATATGGTCTACTTCCCTTTCTGTTTGTGCTTGTTCCTTCTCCCAGGTAAGGCAGAGGTTCTTAGCTGTCTAAGTAGCTTTTGCTTTCGATAATTTTGGGTGGTCTGAATGTCTGAAGCAGGTGAGATGCTGTGGAACACTTATCTTTCTGATGAAACTCCCCTGCCTAAAGGGTGAATACATTTTGCTTCATAAGACTGGGTTCTTTGAAGAATGTCCAAGCACTTTTTAGACAGGCACTAAATTGCAGTACAGCACAGAGTTCAGCATATCCGTGTAAAATTAAGGTTGGCAGAAAGATGAGAATGTTACAGCAAGAGGTAGCCTAACGTTTGCAAGGAATGTTTCTCTGTTGTTGTTGTTGTTATTTTTTAATTTTTAAATGTGCCAAAGAAGAAAACATGTTTGCCCTGGGTAGAGAGGCCTTCAAAGGAAACTCCTACAGAAAGCCTTGTTTTGTGTGCAGCACAGAAAAGAAAAGAAAACAAAACAAAACAAAACTCTTGTGAGTGCAGCAACTCAGTTCTTAGCTGGATTCACCGTCAACCTAAACAAATGTTTTCAATGAAGTGAAGAATATTAAGCCCCTTAATGGATTTTAAATTAATTACTAATCACTATTCATTTATTTACTCAAATATATTTATTGAACATATACCCTGTGTTAACTTCTGCTCTAATTCACATAAATAAATAAATTTCCTTTCTTTGAGTTAATTTTTCATCTAAATACAGATGAAAAACTAAGCCAATTATTACATAGAGTATCAAACATTGACACGGGTTGTGATTTCGAGTTTTTCTATTGCAATAAGATTTTCACTTATCATTTTTCCTAAAATAGCCTTTTTATTATCCTACATTTCTTTAACTTCTAGAACCATTTAACCTTCTATTTGGATTAAACATATCTGTAAATTCATCTTTCAATTTTCTTTATTCTTCAGAAATACTCTTTCCCATTTTATATATGGATTATGTGATCTATAAATACCAAGAACATTGGTTATTATTTCTTTCCAGTATGTACTTAGTGAATTTCAGTCCTATGCCCTGAATCCTATTTGTTACTGCCTTATATACATCGGGCTAGAGATTATAAATCACCTTGGGATAAACTGTAAAAAGAAATAATCACAAGTTCTTTCAAATATATACTTGCACACATCTATGTGCCCACTCAAAAGTGATGAGTCAGCATAGATAATTAGACCAACGGCTCTACTTAAGTTATACACTGAGACTCACGGGGCAATCCCTCTGATTCACGGAATTCTAGAATCCAGTAAGGGAAAAGGTCTTAGTGATCCAGTAGTCTTCCCTTCTGCTTTAGAATAGAGCAAAGATTTGGCCAAGATGTAGTTCCTAGGTACACTGTCAATACTAACAATCCACTTTTACTTTTACTTGGATGGGAATGAGAACCTGTCTGGAGCAAGCAACCAGTTAAAGGAGTCATAGAAAATGTCAGCAGAGGTCATCAAGGTTGGTGTGACATTGTCAGAGACCAAATGAAGGCACTGATGATAGCTCCTTGAAACTTTACCTTTTTTCCTAAGGCAGTGTTAAGAGGTGCTTTGATGGAGTGATGTGGAATTCCCCTCTGTATGCTGTGAATATCACTGGTTAATAAAGAATCTGTCTTGGCCTGTGATAGGGTAGAATAGAGCTAGCCAAAGAAAACTATATTGGATGCTGGGAGAAAGAAGGCAGAGCCAAGAGATGCCATGTAGTTGCCGCTGGGAACAGACATGCTGGAATCTTGCCGGTAAGCCACAGCCATGTGGCAATGCACAGATTAATAGAAATGGATTAAATTAAGATGTAAGAGCGAGCCAATAGTAAGCTAGATCTAATGGGCCAGGAGTGATTTAATTAAAACATTTTCTCAGTGGTTATTTTGGGGCTGAGCAGTGGGAACAAATAAGCAGCCTCCTACAACAAAGGAGAGAGAAGCAGCTGAAATCACCATAGCTGAGCAGGAAAACCACTTTCCCCGACTCCCACATTTGATGAGATTACCAATTTTCCATCATTTGACATCTTTTCTCCACTCATAGATACAACAGAACAATTCCTTTATTGTCTTAAAATATATATTGTTTTTTTTTCTATTCTTTAGAAGACCTCATTCTTTGTTTTACACAATCATAAAAATGAAGTTCTGGAGAAGTATAGATAAATCCAAATCATACAAATTTGAATTTTGAAGCAAAGTAACTGACCTTGATGTTACCACCATAAAAAAATGGCCTGTTGTGTCGTGTATTTGCAAGGAAATATTTTCTCCTGCTTTTTTTTTTTGGTACTTTTCCCATTTTTGATTATTTGACAATTGCTATGTTTTATAATTAATTTTAGAAAATTCATTCTTCCCACCTGTGCTGGCTAATTCCATGTCAATGTGATGCATGCTAGAGTCATCTGAGATGTGGAAATCCCAACTGAGGCAATTACCTGCATAAGAAGCATCTGTAGAGCATTTTATGAATTAGTGATGGATCGGGGAGGACTCAGTCTACTGTGGGTGGTGACTTCTCTAGGTTGGTGGTCCTTGATTCTGTAAGAAAGCAGACTGAGCAAGGCATAGGGAGCAATCCAATAAGCAACACCCCTCCATGGCCTATGCACCATTTCCTATCTCCAGTTCCCTGTTTTGTTTGAGTTCCTGTTTTCACTTTTCTCAATGGCCTATGATATGGCAATCAAGTAAATCCTTTTCTCTTAAAGTTGTTTTTATCATGACAGCATTAGAAACCCTCACTCTACCCCTTCCCTTTGACACCATTCTTTTCAACAAATTCACCACCTCCTACTTCCATGTCATCATTGTTTTGTGTATAACCCATTATGCTTAATTGGAGCTACTTCTGTGAGCATAGGTGCTAAGTTATCCAATGGAAGAAAGACTGTATCTGTGGCTATACCACCAAAGTAAGTGACATTATAATAGCCTATATAATTTCCATGATGAAATGTTGCTAGGCCAAGCATTATCTTTCACAATAACAATGTATACATAGAGTACTTGAGTGCATTGGTCATGTTCCTTCTCAAAGACGCCATTGTGTTTTATGTCCATCCTTCATTCTTATAAGCTTCCCACTTTGTCTTTTGCTGTGTTCTTGAGCACAGTTACATTGAGCGCAATTTTGAAATGCCTGTATCATTCTAAGAAGATGCAATTCCACAGCCTGTCTTCCTATCTTCTGAGTATTACATTCTTTCTGTCCCTTCTTCCACAATGTTCTCTAAGAGTTAGATTGGGGAGATTGCATATTCCCATTTGGGACAGAACATGCAACCATCACTTAGCCTCATATCTTTTTGCTTGTTTTGGGTTTTTGAATTAACTGTTGTCATGGGAAACTTCTCTCATAAAGGAAACACCTTTATTGTAAGAAATATATTCTACATTGTTGGTCTAGAATTATTCTCTTTTTATGCCCATGGGTCCAGACTTTTCATTGCTTTCCAAATTTCCTGAATTTTATGTTCATAAGGTTTCTTTTGAAAAATCTATGATTTTCCATGAATGAAAAAACTAATTTCTATCCTCTGTCTTCAAGTTTTGCTATTCTGTCTTTTATATAATGTATTCTTTTGATAAGAATTTCAACCCAGTTATTTTATTTGATATATTATTTTTATGTACAAATTCATTTCATTTGGGGTTTTCAGTGTTTTTCTTTATTGAATTTACTTTTCATGTCATAAATTGTCTTCATTATTTCAGTTAACCATTTGTGTTTGTGTCTTGGCTCCAGTCAAGATTTTACTCTTTCTAAGTTCATTGAGATGTTTATTGGCATCTTCTTTGAACTCCTTGGACTCCTTGTATGTCTCTATAATTGCTCCTTCCAGCTGTGCATTTTGAGATTCATATAAGTAGATTTCCTTTCAGTATATTACTCTAAAATTAAGAATATTGAGGAGGAAACTTTTTTTTTAAATTTTTTTAATTTGAAGTTTGGTTTTTGGCTTTGTTTTCTGATATTAATTTATGGTGCAATTGTTGTTCTATTTTGCTTTTAGTCTACTGTGACCCGTTTTCAATCAGGAAAGATATGTTTGAAAATCATTGTTTTGATCACTGTATGTTGATTTGTGTTGGGGCTAAGATGATTTCAATTCTGTGACTACTTGGGGAGGAAGGTCTCCCTTAAGTCCTAGTGGCTGCCTGTGTGGTTGCTCGAGCCCATTCCTAGGGACATTTGGTAGAGTGGGACTGAGGATGCTTACCACCAACTGGGAATATTAATCACTTCTCTGACAATGTCATACAGTGGACAGCTGACCACTGTTCAGTCAGTGCTCTACTGCCTGCTGCCATTTTTTTCCTTTAAAGCTTTGGTCCCGGAGCAGATATTGATAGAGGATTCTTATCACTGATAGTTATTTTATTTTATTTTATTTATTTTTATTTTTATTTTTTTACTTGTAATGAATTTGTTTTATTTAGCTTTCAAATGAAATGAATTACTAGTTAACACAATGCAATATTGAGGATAACCTGGACTTACACATTTATATTTTATATTTGTAACTGACTTGAAATTTTTCTTTTCATTATAAGTAGAAGTATTTGTAATTGGCCAAAGCTTCTTTCCTTCGCATGTTAATTA
>JAQHUG010000337.1:745386-762678 GCA_028555095.1 Dicrostonyx torquatus | reverse complement strand
TATGGCTTTTTACACAGACTAAAAAGCATTACCTCAACTCTGAAACCCACCTTTACTCATGTACAAGATCATGGGAAACTCTTACTTCATCTTGCAAGAAATAATATCTCAATAAATAACAATAATTAAAATGAAAAGAAGTAATAGAAACAAGGCAAACGGTATACAGAATCAAAGCAGTTCTTTAATCTATATCTGGTAGAGTGTGAAGAACGGAGCTCAGAGACCACTTCTTTATCCAAGATACAGATTCTGACAACGTTTGAGAAACAGGCAGAGAAAGTATGCTTTCCATAGGCTTGGTTTGCCAAGCAACCGTTTCCCCACTTTGACTCATCTGTCCCAGGAGGAGCCTGCACTCTAAGCCAGCTCTGTGTCTCCACACTCAAGAACTATATTGGATAGAATGGAGAGTGTGGACAATCTTGTCTTGTTCCTGATTTCAGTAGGGCCTCTGTGAGTTTCTCTCCATTTAGTTTGATGTTGACTCTTGGCTTGCTGCATTGGGCTGGAGAGATGGCTCAGTGATTAAAAGCATCGCCTGTTCTTCCAGAGGTCCTGAGTTCAATTCCCAGTAACCACATGGTGGCTCACAACCATTTGTAATGATATCTGACATCTGACACCCTCTTCTGGTCTGTAGGCATAAATACATACAGAGCACTGTATAATACTAAATATAAAAAAATCTTGAAAATTAGAAATCTTTATTCTTAAAGAGAAGTTAAAGTTAAATTTATAAGTATATCTATCATTGTATTACCTACAAATATTTAGAGTAGAAGTCATAGTTTATTTCCTTTTTTAAGTCTACCTTTTATTGAATTTTCCCAGAAATTTTTTTTGTCAAACCCTACTTTTTTTATTCTATATTTTGTGAGACTGATTTTAAAAAGTACTGGTGTTTTGTTATGAAAAGAGGGTAGTGTTCATTGAGAGGTATCCATCTATTTATTACATAGTCACACACCAGAAAGCTTTGATTCAATGTGTAAGGATTTCTTAATGGTACTGAATTTTTTGATATATTTCTTTATCATATAAAGTATTTTCTTTGATTTTCAAAATTCTAATTTTGACAGGTAAAAAATAAGGATGTTTAAGTCCTGGTCAGCTGTTTTGATTCTTGGCTTCATCCTCCTGGAGTCCCAAGGAAGACCAACAAAAGAATCAGGATATGGCATTAAATCCTACCAACCTTTTATGAGATTACGGCACAAGGTAAGGATGAGTTGTCAGTCCAGTTTATTATTCATCCAGGGCCATTGTTTTCCAAGCATTCTCTCAATAATTTTCATTTTAAAACAATCCAGTTTTAACAGTGGGAAATATCAGCAAATGAAAAATTACAGTTTGGTTAATAAAATAATGTCAGATTTTGAATAGATGTAGTGTGGTTATAAAACTTACTGCAGTAGGTAGGCGCAAGGGTGAGAGATTAATGATTAAGAGCTCATATGGTTGTTTTAAAGGAGCTCTGTTTAGTTCCTGGTTTATCTGGCAACTTTCAACCATTTTCATCCCAGCTCCAGGAGATCTAGCATCCTCGTCTGGATTCTAAGGCAATTGCAAACACACGTGTATAAAACAACAAGGTCACACACATGTGCACATCACTACAAAATAAAGTTATTCATTAATAACATAGTACATAAAGTGATGATTTATTTACTAAGAGTTAAGACTGAGTCAATCAGTTAACTTCTATTTTCTTATGTATCTTAGAGTGTTTGAAGGTGAAAACAAAGTATTTCTCTAAATATCTACAAAGATATATATTCACACACACACACATATATATATTTGCAAAATTCAGCTTTAATAAAAATTGTTGAACTTTGTCATGTAATCAGAAATCATTAAATTTTAGATTCCTTAACATATACAGAAAATTATTTGGGGGCAAATACTTTCTCATGTTCAACTTTTTCAACTTCAAAACAGATAAGTTTATCTTATGATGTCACATATCTAGTAAATATTAATTTTGTGTTGTTTCTTTGCTTTAAGATATATGTATTGAGGTCAGAAACTATATCCATGCCTTTCCTGGTACTGTGTGCACATGAGAGCCTGTTGTATTAAACCTTTGGCAGAGAATTGATGGGTAAATTATGGCCTAATTATATTTCATTTTTTTTTCTGAAAAGTACAAGGCCACAGATTGGGCATCAGTGTGAACATTTATGAGAATGTTTTTAGTTAAATTTACATGATAAAATATCAATGTCAATATACTTACCTATGTAATTTTATCCATTTAAAAAGATATAATTGTGTGAAATAAGCTGAGAACATACGTGCTCCAAAAATTATTATATCTTAATATTTTTGTATTATTTCTATTTCTCAATCAGTAGAAATGATATATTATTGTTGGAATTTACAAACCTGGGCAGAAATCATATTGAAACATATCACTTTTAAATAGCTTTGTTCAACTCTAAGATTAAGCTATATATAAAAGTCACCTAGTGAGGGTTTGTATGCATGTAAACCTGTATGTGCTACCTGTGTATGTGTGTGTGTGTGTGTGCGCACACGCATGTGTGTGCATGTTTGCGTGTGAAAGTGGGTATTTAAAAAGAGTGAGAGAAAGTAAACTGAGGAAGCGATGGAAAGCAAGACAGTAGATAGTGCTTCTCCATAGTGTCTGCTCCTGTGCCTGGCTCTAGGTTATATTCCTGGGCTCCCAGTCTGAGTCCCTTCAGTGAGCAACTGTGACCATGACATCTAAATCCAATAACAACCCAGCTGCTTTTGGTCACTGTGTTTATCATAGTAGAGAAAGAAAACTAATCTACATATTCAGTACATTGTGATACAAGCAAAAAGGATTAATTTGTCAGATCATACTGAAATGTTCCAGATATGAGCAAATGCACAATACATATTTTATTCATCTCCAGCTGTATGCATCAAAAATGTGATTAAAATTCATTTGTCTGTATCTCGCAGTCAAAAATGAGTAACAACAAACTTGCCATGCTAATTATAGAAATCTTAATTATCCTCTACAAATATATGTCTGAGGGAGAGCTGGTTGTGTGTTTTACTGATCTGTTTATCCCACTACATTTATGTAGCATCATCTGAGGCAATTCATTAGCACCCAGGAGCTGTAAAACGCGATCACTACATCCAAAGCCCACAAAGCTCTGCTTTTATTTATTATCTATATTCTTTGACTGAGACACGGTGTACTCTTTCACAAGCCATTTTCCTACGCACGATCATTTAATTGTGGGGTAGTCTGGGAAGCAGGACTGCTCTTCCTTTTCATTGGAGTGACAGTATCACAACACAGAAAAGGTGAACGGAAGTATCTTTCCTGAGAGCTAGAGA
This sequence comes from Dicrostonyx torquatus, assembly GCA_028555095.1. Lineage (NCBI taxonomy): Eukaryota > Metazoa > Chordata > Mammalia > Rodentia > Cricetidae > Dicrostonyx > Dicrostonyx torquatus. Next base: position 759,333 of record JAQHUG010000337.1, on the reverse strand, counting down.
AAGCAACAGGCATCATCCACAAGACAGGAAAATAAGAAGGTGGGATAGAGGATGGGCAGATGCTCCCTAAGATGAGAGACCGTAAAGCAGCATGACACGGGGCTGAGAGAACTGTCTGCTTTTTAGACTATTGACACTGTTCCCCCATAAGCAAATCAACAGACTTTTCATGCTGTTTTCTGAAGTTGAGTACCTCCTGAGGGTGGCTGTAGCCTGGCTTAGGGCAGCCTTCTAGCATGAACTCACTAAGAGAAACAGAAATCACCTGGGTTATGGCTTGTTATAAGAAATCTGCATTATAGACATAGCTCAATAAGGATAGACTCTTATGTGCCTTGTGAAGAATTCCTTAACTTTGAGATGTTGGTACCACTTTAGAATTATTGCACTTGGAGCACCATATGGCACCAGATGTAAATGTTGTCACCATATATTTATTATTATGTAACAGCCACTCCCCTTTATACTCTGTTTGGTCCTTTTTTAAAAAATTCCCTCCATTCTTTATATTATATTGTTAACTTCATCATCTATGTTAGATCCTTTAATTTTATAGGCATTCTAATGGAAGAGATGGATTTATTGCTATTTTATAGATAAGGGAACATGACTTCATGGATGTTTATAATCTGTTTATTTTAATGTCACCCAGAATTACAGATTAGGATTTTTAAAAAGAGTCTAAATAATTTGATAAAACTTTTACAAAATTGAACATTTTCATAGGTATTTGAGCTCTGGGCCATGTGTTTACAATTTTGCCTATAGTCTTACCCTGTGGTCCTTGAAAAAGTGGGATTACATTTTTTTTATTTATTCATTTTATTTTTAATGTGTGAATGCTTTAGTTACATGAATGTATGGCTATCACTTGCCTATTTGGTGTCCAAAAAGGTCAGTAGAGGGCATTGGAACCCCCAGAACTGGAATCATAGATTGTTAGAAGTCATCATGTAGGCACTGGAAATAGAGTCCGAGTTGTTCCCAAGAGCAACAAGCCCTTTCATATACTGAGACAAATAGATATTTATTTATCTTATGATAAATGTTTTGGTTTCTTTGTGGGTAGATATAGCCTTTCCTCCATCTCATCACTTTTCCCTTGTTTTCCTTTCTTCACCCATGTCTTCCTCTACGGTCAGCATTTGCATTACAATGTCTCGTTGAATGATAATGGCGAATTTCTGTATAAAGGGGATGCTAGTTGCAGCAGAACACCACTTCAAATACACTTGCCTGCCCACTTGTCCTCTGTTCACCCTCCAGTTTCATCACTGCATCTTTAAAACTAATCTCCTTAGTAAATTTTGCATTTGCAGTGCCATGATGGTTTACAATTTCCATGGCAGTCCTAAGACTGACTAAACAAGCAAGCAGGAAGATGAGGACAGGATCCTTGGAGAAGCATTGGCACTCTTCTAGAAATGTTACGGATACTCTACCCTTACCAATCCCTTGATCTTCTCATGCCATGAAAGAATGTGACTTGTAGTTTGTGGGGCAGAATTGCATTAGAATCTCAGTTCTTGTCTCTTCTCTACCACTGAATAGTCTTATCTCCTTGCTTAATATCCTCTTGGTGGCTACATGTTCTCTTCTAGCATGTGAAAGAAAAGAAAGTTGTCTTGGAGAAAACAGGGTAGTACTGTGACAGTGAGTTAGGAACGGAGGCACGTGAAGCATGTTTGTCTGAGTACTTGCTAATAACTGAAAAATCTCCCAGAACTCTCCTTTACCCTATAGCATGACACGTGTCAAACATTAAACTTTCCAGTCTGTCCAAAAACCACAATTAGTAATATTACTAATTACTGCTCATTAAGGTCTCAAGGAACAAGGAATGGAGAAAGCTCCTTATTACATTAAATCATTAAATTTGGGATTTGTTTGTCATCTCTCTGTGCTCCCAGCATTTCTTTACAAATAAAGACAAAGCTAAAACTCCTTCCCACGCCAACTACACATAATTCCTGTGTGATATTTTATCTTGTTCTTTTTAGGCTCCATGTTTCATTTTCAGTTTTGACTTTTTCTCATATTTATTTCTCTTATCCCCACCTGCACTCAACACTCATTAATTGCTTAGATATAATATCTCAGAACAAGTAGCCTCGTTTTTGTGTAACCTGTAATATTTATGTACTGGCATTTCCAAATATCAACAAGCACATTATTTGTCTGACTAAAAATCTTCCTTGCATCAGCACCTATCTTGCCTGCTTCTCTACCTATAGTGCTGATCACACTATCACTGTATTGTCTGATGGAATTCTGTATCAGGACCGTAGTATTCTTTGAGCATCCCTAAAGGGAACACTGAAAGTCCTTTAAGTGTCTGTATCTCTCTTTGACCAGAGCGTCACTTCGAGCTAACCTGGCAAATTGAAGTTTATCTATAATTTTCCCTTGAAGTCAAAGTGCTTCTCCATGAGGATCACTGTGTGAATGAAGAGAGGACTGCATAAAATGTAATGATTCTTGAGAGTGTAGCTGGTAACAATGATACCATATAATTCAAAGAACTGATTTATAAGAGATGATATTTTCTTGTCTTTTGCCTTTTTTGCTAACATGGATAGATGCAGCCTAATTGAAAGAAGCAGGAGATATGTATAGGGAAAAAGATAAACATGAAAGGAAACTCAGAATTCCAGGGCTTAAAAGCATAGACCTCTAAACAAACCAAGACTGTTGTTTCCTAGTAGGAAAACTGGGGGTAAGCCTTAGCAATCACTGTGATGCTAACAAAGAATTCCAAAGAGACTGTTAAAATGATAATTGATATTTTTTTCCTGAAGTCAGGAAACAGTTTGAACCATACCTTGGAAGAAAATCTGGGGTCAGGGCTTAGAGAAGTGAAGAAGTTATTGTGAAAAATTAGCTAACTAAATGTTAAGGGGATTACTACTTAAAATGTATAGGAAAATTTATTTGATGCATATTAAGAAGAGTGAATATTATTAAATCTTAAATTTGTTTCAAATAAATACCTTGAATTTGCAAAATAATGGTTCTTTTTTTTCCCAAGGAAATAAATTCTAGTTTCAACTAATGCCTCCCCTACTCTATCTTCTGTTTGTGCAAAATTAAGCCTGGGGTTATACAACCAAAGTACAATAATAATTAAATATTTCTATTGATATAATAATTATTATTTCTATTGATAGAAAGTATTTTTAAGACACACCATGGGTTTTCATTAAATTCTCTTTTTACACACAACAAGATTATCATGAGTTACAGACCAGCCTGTGGGAAAAAGTAATTCTCAGACCATCTTAAGCTATGGTGTGAAAACTTCTCAAATTCAAAAATGAGAAAATGTTTTCCTCCTTAATTTAAGGGACTGTGGAACACTTGCTGAGCTAAGAGTTTTGCTCATGTTTGCTAAGTCTTAGTCATGCAAGATGAATAACTTGAGGAGATTTGATGTATGGTCTGCTAGCTACAGCTAACAGCAATGCGTTTCTACTTATTTGTGAGAGGGTAGATGTATAGAATTCTCAGCTTACACAGACACACAGAAAAATAATGAGGATCTGAATAACAATATCTTTAGTATCTCAGTGGTAGCGATTGCTTCGTTATATATGTTTATTGGTATATCTAGTTGTGGTCTTTAAGTGCACAACAGTTCTGTCAAACATGTAAATAATGATGAAAAGAGAACATACGGAATAGTATGCCTTTAAGAAATGTGTTGTGCTTGGATTATTGATGGATTTAGATAGTTTCTGAATTTTATTATTCTCATGTTAAAAGATCAAAAGCGATGTTATAATGGTGGTTCTGCTGACGCAGGGGAATTCTTCTGAGCTCCGTGGTCCTCTTTTTCTTTCAAAAACTGGAGGTCAGAGAAAAATGTATTAAGCTTTGTTCAATGAACATATTTTCATACTGTCACAAATCATGAGAGGTCTGAGGTTTTTTTTTCCCTTTGATTCACTTTATAGATAATGATCTTTAGAATACAGAGTTTCACAAGTTGTGACTGAAGTGGCAGTCTCTTGTGTTAGAGACAAAGAACACGTCTATGTCACAGCAATGGCAGTAGCACTAAGTATCAGCATTTGGACTAGATGATGATTATGTTGCCTGAAATTGGTGCAAGCTAATGTTCTACTATGGAACAATTCAAGTATGGCTTTTAACAGATAGCCACAGTCATGTAATGTTAGATTCAGAGGTGGGAAATGAATGATGACTAAAGAAACTATTAAAGGAAACCCACAGCACTTATCGAGTTCTTTAATACAACCATGAAGTTCCAATCGGTTAGTACTGTAGTAATCTTCATTATAGCTCTGCTTCTTTACTGGGATTCTCATTTGATCAAGAACATGCCTGAACAGGTTGCCCAGATTAGATGAGGGTCAGTCAAGTGACTCAGTTTATAACATTTGTAGGAACACAAAAAGCCATGTTCGGATTATCTTCCAGTATACACTGAGACTGAAACATCCCCAATCCAGGACTAACACTTAAGCACTGTGTGGGTGAAGTTGACTGAAAATCCAGTTGTGTGGCTACAGCTTCATTCCTCTTCATACCTAGGGAAAATCCTCTTAAAATCTTTAAGAAAATAGTGTTATGTTAAGCTTTGGAAATGTTTATTATTTCTAACGAAAGTTTAGTTGGTCCTCTGGAAAAATTTATTTGGTATTTGATAACCAAAATCAGTTTGCTTAACAACAGCAAAAATACCACAAGCATGTTTTTTCTGGAGTATGAAATTCTCAAGATAAGGCTCTATGAGAGAAAATAGTCTTTCGTCCTTTGGCAATAGATTCTCAAGGTAATAGATGGCTTGCAGAACGTTGTTTCTCTTACCTCTGTGATCTCACTTTAGAATATGTTCCTCAAAGTTTTAAGAGTATCTATCACTTGAAAAAGTAGTGGTTTTTTTTTTAAAATTCAACGAATGATATGCAAATTGTGTGATAAATTATCATTCTATTTATTTCCAACTAGTACTAAGCTAAGATGTAGTCAAAGAAAATCAAGCACACAGCACATTAAAATTCAACTTGCCTGTCAGGATTTCATATATTTCACTATATATAACTTTGTTCACATATAATAGTTTTGTCCCACAGAAATACACGTTTTTCTAAAGACATGAGTCACAATTCTGCTTCTTTGCCCATTCAATGTGTGTGTGTGTGTGTGTGTGTGTGTAGTGTATGAACTTTTCTGTCCTTTGATAACATTCATTGATCAATGATCACCATGTTATTAAAACAAGGGTGCTGCAAAATGCATTCTTATTACTTTTATTTTCTCTTCATATTTTTTGTTTAACTTCCAAATCTTCCTACCATAAGAGCAAATTGTTATTTGTTTTGCATGTGGGAAAAGTGATGCAAGATCAGATTGGTTGTGTAAAGAAAAACTCATCTCAATCTATATTGATGGATCTTATTTTACCAACACGTGTTTAGAAAACAAAAGAGATCTGTTTTTATTTAGACAATTTCCGTGAAGATGTGTGTGTGTGTGTGTGTGTGTGTGTGTGTGTGTGTGTGTGTGTATGTAGACATAATACACGAAAGAAGGGCTGTGCTGGAGAATAAGTAAAGATGCACTAATTTGATCTTTAAAATTAATTGAGTTTCAAGTTGGAATTTGCAGTCATTACTTTAATGCGTAGATGAATTATATATTATTTCCTGAATCTTTAATTCTTAAAAAGTTATTTTATTGTGAAATCAGTTAGTAAATGTGAAGGAATTTCAATTCATGAGCTTTAAAGTCAGCGTGGTTAAGTGATTAAAACCTTTGTAGCATAAAAAAAAATGGAAAGCGTGTTGTTGTTTTTACCAACTTATTCTTTATGATTGAGCTTTCCTGTTTATATAGTTATAATAATATATGGAAAGCATGTCGTATACACATATAAACATATTTCCACACACACATGCACAACACACACGCACACACATACACACTGCAGGTAGGACAATTAAGGGCCGACAACACATTTGTTAAAAATGACACAGGAAGCTACTGTTAACAACTAGAATCCACGCTTCTCACCTTCCTGTTGTGCTCAATACTCTAGCCTCAAGCAAATACTTTTCTGCATGTATTCTTTTGCCAACAAAAAGCACACTTCCACATTATTGCAACACATATTTATTAAGTGCCTAGTACATGCATAGAATCGAGTAAACGATTCCACTTTGAATTCTCTGGAACATATGCTAATCCATCATATGCCTGTTAGTGAAGTGATCATCTTAAATGAATTAACTTGATTCAATGAAAATATGATTCAATATGTATTGAAATTTATAATAAGGCAAAGTCTCTTAGGGAGAGCTGGGACAAAGTTTGCTTTATGGTAAGCTGTCTACAGGAAAATAAATGAGGCAATTAGCTGTGAAAACAGGCTTAGACTAAAGGTGTTGAGCTGACGGGTTCTTGCTGAGAATATATTTACCAACTGGGTGGATTAAACACAGGACCCTCTTCACAGATGGAACTGTCAGCCATTATGATAGAGATGTCCAATAATAAATGTCTATTTAATAGGCAGTCAGTCCAAATTTTCTCAGAAATCTTGGTTGTATTATTTGTTTCTCTTTTGTTTTTAATCACAGGGTTTTTAGTAATCGATTTTATTTATAAAGGTCACTGTAGGTTAACAACGAAAATGATAAGACAATACATAGATTCCCCTGTATTCACATTTGTGCATAGACAGTCTTTTTCTGTTATTCAAGCTGTGGAATAGAGTGGCGAATTTGTTACAATCATCTGGTAATGTTTGATTATCATTCAAAGCCCACAGTTTATAAATAAACTAAAAAAAGATTTATTTGTGGCCTTGGTTTGAAACCATGGGAAGCTTTGATGAAGTAACATAAGTAACATATTTCCATAACCTAAATTTCTGATTTTTGCCTATTCAACGTTTTCTAAAGATAACTCTTCTTTTCATAATTTTACCTTCTATATAAATGGGATCACGCAGTAACTTGGTTTTACATATTGACTTATTTCACACAGTGCCATGCAGTAAAGGTTCCTGAATAGATTTTTATGACTTCATGGTGTATTTCTGCTTTAGATCTAAATTATGTTCCATGGTCTCTATGCACACATTTTATGTATATACTCACCCGCTGAGGATACTTTGTTTGCCCAGTTCATACTTTTTGAAGAAACCTGATGTAAATATCAGTCTATATGTTTACGTTTGATTGTGGGTATTTTCTGCATGGTTGCTGCCTCATGGTTGCTGGTGAAGCACACATTCACCTTGAAAGAAATTGTCCAACTATATTTTCAAAGTACTACCTACAGTGCAGTAGAGATCTAGTGTTCCACACCTTTCCCTGCATGTGGGATTTAACTTATTCTACAGTTGTATCTTGTTATTTTTCTTAATGTTCAATTGTCCCCATGGGTCTTCTTTGATGATGATATGTGACCATGTTTTAGACTATGTTGTAAGTGAACTTTTAGTATTTTCTTTTGTTGAATGTAAAGAGCTCCTTCTATATGTTAAATGACATTTTTAGGTGCTTTTTGTAGAAGTTTCTCAGATACTTTCACCTGTTTTCTTGGCAGTGTCTTTTATTTGGTGAATATTATATATTTTAATAAATAAAGCTCATGCTTTGTGTTTGGTGTTTTCTACTTTTGTGAAATCTTGAAGTGGTTTCTTTTGTAAAGTTCTACTTTCAAGTTACTTTTTTGTTATTGTTGTTGTTTTACGGTTTGGTATCTGGGCCTAGATTCTATTATCTCTGTATGTGGACACCAGATTTCATGTATTATTTCTGAACACCATCACTGTATTGGTTTTTTTTGTTTTACAATCTTGTATTTGATTGATAACAGTCTTGTTATATTTGAAAATATAGTTGGTGAAGGTTCAGGCCTGGAAAGTTAAGCAGGTGCCAATGAACTGGTACCTTCATTATGTTTCTTAGGAACAATGGAAATAAGACTATGAGAAAGATGATAGCTTACCAAATAAATATCAAGTGTCACTCAGCAGCAGAATAAATTAGAAGCACAGGTGTGAAAAGTTGACAATAGATTAAGAACTTGATGTCCCAGTTAACACATTTGAAAGCCATCCAAGTATGACGCTGCTTACATTAATTTTGCATTTGTATTTGGTTTTGTTGACTTTGTAACTGCTTTAATCTTCTTATAGTCTTAGATGTTTTTCACTTCAGGGAAATCTGGTTAGCCAAAAAACAGTTCCGTGAAATGTCTTTCAAGAAATGCCAACACTTCTCTAAAAGTATTATCAGGGTACTCAGTCTATTAGAATAGTTTTCTACAGTAATGTCTTGCCTTATCAGTTATTAACAAACTTGATGTGCTGTCTTGTTCCTGAAATAAAACAACCAGACAGAAGCCATTCAGACAAGGGTGTGCTTCTGTGGATAAGCATGGAAGCAAGAGCATGAGGCTGCAGATGTGCAGGCAGGAAGCAGGGGCTTGAATTCTAACGCTCAGTGCTTTCTCTTCTTATCCAGTCCGTAACCCAGTGCTGAAATGTTGCTGCCCACAGCAAGATGCATCTTCCCACTTTAATCAATCCAATTTCGACAATGCCTCACAGACATGTCCAGAGCCTTGTCACCTAGGCGACTCTTGATCCTGTTATGTTGATATTTAACATAAACTGTTGCATTGACAAAATACTGTAAAAACATAGCATCAAAGTTAGTTACAATAGACATAAAGAATAATGGGCACTTATTTCAAGTTATCTCTCCTTTTCGAGACAGGGTTTCTCTGGAGCTTTGGAGCCTGTCCTGGAACTAGCTCTTGTACACCAGGCTGGCCTGGAACTCACAGAGGATCCTCTTGCCTCTGCCTCCCGAGCGCTGGGATTAAAGGCATGCACCACCGTTGCCCGGGTTTCAGGTTCTCTCTTTTCTTTTAAAGAGCATAAATGCATGCTCAATGGTCAGCCTTGGGCTTGTTCCCAGCACTTAAAATTAAATGAAGAGTTTGAGTAAGTATTACCTACCATATTGAAATTCTATATTGTATCAAATAATAAAAACTATTTAGAAATTTGGTGTATAGATTATGTAAAAATAGAAACATTGAAAGGAAATTTAGAAATAAAACTTCTATAATATTAAGTAGCATTTAGAAATCAAATAAAAACAACATGGCTTGTTTATATTTCTTGTCTTAATTTTCTTTGTAAATGAAATGATAAGATGGTTTCTGGAGTACACTGGTCCAGTTTACTCATGAAAGATAGTAGTGGTATCATTAATCTTATGGTTACATATCATCTGGCTTCAAGGATAGCTTACTAACTGCTTCAACACTCTTTTTTATATATCTCATGGAAAACAAACGAGTTTCATCCTTGTAGGCCATCTTCATACTATTCTCTCCACTTAGGGGTTTGAAGCTCGACTTGAGATGGAAACAGAAACCAGGTTTCTAGCATGATGGGCTTCTTTCCCATTTCTTATCCTCCTTAATTTTCCTTGTCCCTTTTATCCTTGCCAAAAGTGCTCTTCGAATCTTTGGAACCTTTGTGAAAGGTCAGAAACATCTTGTGAGATTTGTTCTAAACCACTGATAGGGTGGTAGAGTGTATGTATCAGCATAACCTAAGATCTGCACTAACAATAGCACATAACAGTGGTTGCTTGGTAGCTTGCATGGATGCAACTTGAGCTGAATCTATCTCAGCAATTTCACTAGTGATTCTGTTAAATACAGTGTATCACCATGATACACAAATTTCACCCACGATTATGCTAAGTATGCGTATATGTGTATGTGGGTGGGTTGCACACATGCACACATAAACATCCATACACTGAGATTTATGTATGGATGCTGTGATCCTGAGTAAAACACTATGTTTTGTGACATGCTTCTTGCTTTGCATTAATGAAAGAATGATAGAAACTCTCTGAGAAGCTTGCTTAAGATATGTTAACAGTAATCTACAAATCAGAATAGTGATGACATATTTAATTCATGCCTTTGTAAATGTCCCCTAACACCAGAGGCTCTCGTGTTACCTTTAATAGCTGAAGGATAGGAGTTTGGAGCATTAGTTAGCCTTAATCAGTGCTCAAGAGGCTCTACGTGTGTTTCTTTGTCCATCACGTATTCAGAGCTTTTGATTTTATTCCTCACATCAAAAATAACTTCACCCTTATACCTGATGGGAAAATATTTTTAATCATTCACGGTGACTATAATTCAAGTTCCCATGCTTATAAAAAGGTTCAGAAAATTATAAACCAATTTAGTTACCCAATGTGCTTTTGTAGAACTTAATTTCATTAAGTGACATAGTTTTTATAGTCTTTATAGAAGTTCAAAGAAGTCTCGATTAATATCATTACCGTATTTCATTTGTACATGCTTTGAATTTGAATGTATTTTTATTTTAAAAACTCTCTTATTCAAACTTTTATTTGGTTTGCTTCCTTCATGCTGAACTTTAACAGTGAAAATTGAGACAAATGCAAACATCAGAGCTTTGCAAAATCTGAATATCTTTAACATGAGTATGGCATGTGGTTACTTGCAAATGCACTCCGAAGTGTATACATTGATGATTTAATAATTTGTGGCTGTGAATACTCATCTTTCTATGATTAACAAGTTGTTACTTTCAAATATTAAAGCAGTCATCTCCACATTTTCAGGGAAAATCTTGATACTGGAATGCCAGTTGCCTTTGAAGTTTAATCACATTATCAAATATAGTGGACCCAATTTTTCTCAACCATTGACATTACTAAAATATTTTAATTTTTCAATATAAAATAGTTTTAGAATTTTCTTCAATAGAAATTTTGCTGACTACACAGGAATGAAACTTTTTTCACTTTGAAAGTATAAAAAAATCTATAGCTCTCAAACTGGTAAAACATTGGGAAGCCAAAAATAGAGAGGGAGAGAGAGAGAGAGAGAGAGAGAGAGAGAGAGAGAGAGAGAGAGAGAGAGATTCCCCAGGCAAAGTACATTTGAGGAAAGCATAAAAGCTGCTCAAAATGCATTACTGAAAGAGCAATAATAAATAATATCATTTTAGACTTCACCAATTTTCTAAATGTCCTTGCAGAGACATAAGCTCTAATGCTTAAAGATTATAATATCAGAAGCTACATATCCACGACAATGTGACAGAGAACATTAGGAAAACCCCACGTATCATAATATCACTGTTACCAGAAAGGAGACAAAGATCTGACAAGTTCAGAATCCATATTTGGGCATTAACCTAGGTTAAGATTTAAACAGAGACAGTGAGTGCATATGAGGGGCTTGGAGAGAGAGCTCAGGGTTAAAAGTGCCTGGTACTCTTCCAGAGGTAGGCTATAGGTTTGATTCTTAGCACCTCCGTGGCAGTTTACAACCCTCTGTAACTCCAGCCCCAGAGGCTTTGTCAGCTCTGACCTCCATGGACATCTACATCCATATGAAGACACACACAGCTATCTGTAACATGAGGGCCTGCTCGTTGGGATTTCTGTCCTGCCCAGTTCCCACAGCCAACAAGTCCCAAAGAATATCACACAGAGGTCTCCCTAAGTTATAAACTGAATGGCCAATTGGCCCAGGCTTTGTATTAGCTCTTACAACCTATATTAACCCATTATCTTTATCTATGTTAGCCACATGGCTCAGTACCTTCCCTCTCACCACACATCCTTCGTTTTAATTCTTGTGGCATGTGTTTTGCCCTGTAAGTTGTCATAACGGTGTGCAACTCTTTCAGAGAGACACAATCTTTTTCCCCTTAACAACAGATCTTCATCATTTCTATTCCTTCAACTCTAGATTACTTGAGAAGACTCTTATTTGGTAATCAGTGGTAGAAGCACACATCTTTATGATGTCTTCTCTCCTGCCAGGAGATTGAAAGCATGGAATCCTATCTGGGAGACTATGTGATAAGATATAATCGAGTAAACAATTTCCATTATATAAGAAAGAGTAGCAAACACAAAAGGTAAAACGAAACACACATGGGGAATTTAGAGGGGGGGGGAGAGTCAGAGACACAGAGAGAAGTGGCAATATGGGATGTGAACTATATAATAAAAATACCAGTACATATACTTTCTATAATCAGTTTCAGCATAATGTTTGCTGTTTGTTTTAAGTTAGTTCTTTAGATCATTGGATATTTGTAGCACAGATTGATGACAAACTACAATCTGACAACTTAACACAAACCAGTCACTTGGGAATTGGAATCGTCAGTTAAGAGCTGTTCCCATCAGTATGAACTGTGAACATGTCTGTGGGATATTTTCACTATTAATGATTGATGTTGGAAAACCCATCCACTGTGTACCATGCTACCTGTAGGCAGGTCATCATAGATTAAATAAGAAATCAAACTGAGAAAGTAATGGAAAGGAAGCCACTAAATAGCATTACTCTATAGTGTCTGCTTCGGTTTCTGCCTTCAGGTTTCTGCCCTAATTTCCCTTAACGATGGATGGTGTAATCAAAGAACTACAGGCAATAGAATAAATCTGGAAGCCAAAGAGATGGCTCCCACTAGGAAACAGAACATCAAATGATCAAATGACTGTCTAGTGCCAAGCAGGCACTTCTGAAAATATACATGCATACATACATAAATATATATAACATTTTACAATCTTTATAGGTTATATTTAATAATATACATGTATATACCATTGCTTATATGCATACAGTTGTAATTATTGATAAAAGAGGCTGTGAACTTGAAGGAGAGTAGGGGGTGTATATTAGAAGGACTGGGGGGAGAAAAGGGAATGGGTAAATGTTCTGATTTAATTACAATCTCAAAAATAAACAAAAAATGTAAGCCAAAAATAAACCTATTTCTCTCTTGCATTGTTTTTGCTCATGGTTTATTACAAGAGCAGAAAGAAGCTTGTTGTCAGGGAGGAGGATTTTGGATCAGATCTGGTTCAGGTCCACTGAGTCCTGGGTCTGAAGTGCATGGTGTCTCTAGAAATAATGATTTACCTTCTCCCACCCCATTGGTCCAACAAAAACACCAAGAACAGTAATAGCCTATAATATTTGGGGGAGTCTCTTGGACAACTCTGACCAAAAACTGGAAACAGGCTTCTTCCTCATGCTCTGGGTTTTTAAAAGAATGTGGCTCTTGGGAAGCATTGTCAGCTCAAATGGGTAAATTATAAGTACACCAACACACACACACACACACACACACACAATCCTCCCCCACATAATACCCAAGCTTATAAATACTGTATGGAATTTTAGGCATTTAGATAAGAAAATATAATTTCTTCTTCTTTTCTGACATGCTAGCTGTTATTTAACATTTTTCTGTATTACGTTCCTAACATTAAGCTCCCTCCATTTTCATTTTTTCTGCTTTAAATAACTTGTACCCTGCTATTCCCCAACTAGTATCTCCCATTGTATTATTACCTTTTATTTTTCCATTTTATGCAGTTATTTCAAGTGGTATACATACATATGAAGATCTAGGGCTTGGAACTGCCTATGAGAGGCAGCAAGTATATGTCTTTCTGGCTCCGGGTTACATAAGAACATATTTTCTAGTTCCATCCATTTACTTAAAGTTTTCCTTTTTTCTTACAGATGAGTAGTATTCCATAGTGAATGTGTATCATATTTTCATAATCAACTAGTCAGTTAAAGGACACTTGGATTGTTTACATTCCCTAGTTGTTGTGAATAGAGCAGCAATGAACATGGCTGACAAAGTATGTGTGAAGAAAATAGCTGGATCTTGAGTTAGATTTATTTTTATCTTTTTAAAAATTCTACCCTCTGATTTCCAGAACGTTGGCATCAGTTTGCAGTCCTGTCAACGACAAATGAGGGATCCCTTTCCCCAAATGTTCTCTCCAGCATTTGGTTTGGTTGATTTGCTGATCTTTCCACTTTGATTAGGGTAAGATGAAATCTCAAATTTGCTTTTCGTTTGCATTT
>JAQHUG010000337.1:665191-681270 GCA_028555095.1 Dicrostonyx torquatus | reverse complement strand
CTGCACAGAGAGAGCTGCACACATGGGTCCTCCCAGTTTTTCTTCCTGGACTCCAGGTAGCCACACCTTAACTAGATGTGATTGGTTGACAGAGTATCTCCATCACTGCTTTTTACTGAAAAAAAAAATGAGTGGCATTCATGTATTTCTGTCTGTCTGTTTCTCTCTCTCCATATATAATATTTGATGGTTTATTTGAGATATATTTTAAATATTTTAGATGGGATCCTGAAATCTTAAAGACAATAAATTCTGTTTGAATCCTAATTGAGCTGTTACAGATTACATAATATCTAATTTAAAACTTGAATGAATTCAATTTTTCAGTTTATTTGCTAATCAATGCCAAGTTGATGGACAAGTTTGACTGGACCAAGGTTTTAATAAAAAAAAGAATTGCCAATATTAATGTTAAAGTAAGACCAATTCTAATTTAAGTTAAAGTAAAGGTAGTTGAACAGTCTTTTTTTTACCATTTTATTTCGAGTTTTCTCTAGATAATACTTAAATATTACTATAGCCAACACTCTATAAATAAGTTTTAGCTGAAATCAAATTTGGAAAATATTATTGGGTATATATTGAGATTAAATAAGATAAGAATTGACAAGGCATGAGTAAGTATTATTCATTGGCTCTTTATTTATCTGTAGAACGTATATGGGTTCCTTAGAGAAACATGCACACAGGTATTACTTTGATAGATAACTTCTAACCGTATGTTTTAGATATATTTATAAAACACATTTGACCCATGTTGATGATAATCTTTCATGTCAAAGTGTCTAAAATGTACTTAAAGATTCTGACATATTTTTGTTTTCATTTCAGCAGGAAAAAAGTCAAGAAGTTTCAAGAATCAAAGGTAAGAAGCAAATGTTTTAAAATAATCTTTCAAAGGTGAAAAAAATGATGCGATACCATCTTGAAAACACAGTTAAAATACGGATAGTTCACAATCTGAGTAATTCTGAAACTATTTGAGCAGCTGGCAACTCTGTGTGGCCAACAGATTTCTCTGTTGGAATAGTCTCTTTTGTTTCATAGGATGCTCTGATTATCTCGATATAATTTTCTACTTTTGTATATGGTCTAGAAGAAATCCATATTCCAACAATTGTCCCTATTTAGCTTTTTGTCACCTCTCTATATTGACAAGTGACAATTGTTCTATAGAGAACTCAGTATTTGATCATTGCTATCTTACTTGATTTGTATGTAAACTATAAAGATACTTGTTTATGTGTTTGAATCGGTAATAATATAGCACGAAATATCTCTACTAAGAAGAAGTATAATTCACTATATATGCATTCTTGGTTTTGAAATTTATTGTTTGATACAAGAACTTATTCTATGATTGTAGATTTTTAACCTAGAATTCTTCCTGATAATAATGAGGAAAACCACAGATTTTTCCTTGGTTAATTCTTATGGCTTCTCCATTTATGTGTTGATGTTTGTTTTACCATTGTGATTTCCTGTATTCCTCCACATTCTCTAACACATACCAGCCCAATCTTGACCACAGAGAAAAATACAAGCATGCTATATTCTTTCATACTTCTATAGGAAGTGTTCTTTTTCAGAAATATAAAAATTTAAAATTAACAATCATGCCAGCTAGCATTTGTTCCTGACATGGTATAAGGATACACTCTCCTTAGTGTCTTTAGACAATGATGTTTCCTAAAAACCTTTTAAAATCATTAATTTATTTTCTGTGTATGAGTGTTTTGCCTGCATGTATGTCTATACATTATGGATGTAGTACTAGCATAACTAGTACTCATGAATGACAGAAGAGGACTGCAGATCTGTTGTAATTGGAGTTACACATAGTTGTGAGCCACCATGTAGATGCTGGGAATACAACCAGGTGTTCTAAAAGAGCACCTTGTGGTCATAACTAATTAACCAACTCTTAAGGCGAATGCTGTCTTTTGAATAACAACTCCAAATATATTTCTACTTAGAAAATTTTCAACAACTGTCTACTCCTACAATATTTCTACAATATTTTTTCTCCAGTAACAAAGAGTAAAAATTGTGTGTGTGTGACACATTCTGTTCAAGTAGATTATATTAGATTATCAACTGAGCAGTTTCCAAGCCTAATAAATTTTAGCTATAGGAAGTACAGAATATTTTGTATGTGAAATTATTACACATATTTAACTTTAAAACACTAATGTTAGTTTGAAACTGTACACTTCTGCGGTGCAAGTGAGAATTTCTGCTCTAAGATGTGCTGTCTGATATGCATTCAAATGACACGAATTTCTGGCATACTGATTGCACATCTTCTTGCCCCAGTGTATCGGGTTAACATTAAATCATATCTGTAACTCTGTTGTTGAAGCAGAAATAAGTTTAGTGAACATTCTTCTTGATGTTTTATTACCCTGGACATATAAATCACACCATCTCAAGTAGAAATTATGTTTTGCAAGCATTGTCTAGGAGCATGTTTTAACAGTATAATAAAATTTTGAGATGATATTTGCCAGCTCTTCCCCCATTCTTAGCTGCCATATGATTCAAAACTAACACACACAGGATTTTTTTTTAAATTACTGACTTGCATGTAAATGAGAGATGAATTCTGACACTAGAATTCACTTATTTCATCTATAAAGGACTGCTGTGTCCTTGAGTTTAGGAATCATGTCATCTTCTGAAGAATAGATTTTATAGTGTCAATATTAGATAAAACAAAAGCAAACAACACAGCATGAAGCTAGAACTTATCAAGAGTTGTTAAATAATTTAAAAAATTAAATAGCTTATGTTTCTTAGAAATTAATCATTGTAATTTATCTTAATAATTTTTATAACTTATTTTCATCTAGTAGTTCCTTTGACTTCCTTATTAATGGCTAATCTCCTTTATCCAAACAAGCTTATTATATAGAATTAAGTCCAGATGAGGGATTTAATCTAATTTTTCTGCAGTTGTGCTTGGTTTTGCTAATAATGAGATCACCAATGTAATGATTCTAACTTAATATTTCCAGTGATCCTCAATAAACACATCACAAAGTATTCCAATGAAACTTGATCTCTACTTTCTTCATGTACATAGAAGTGAATTTTGAAATATTTGCAAACTTATAACTGTTTAACAGATTAATAATTGTAGAACATGGTCTTCCTTTAAAAATAATATTTTATATATTCTAAAATTATGTCTTTTTATAATTTAACTGAAAAATACATTCTTTTGAATTTTAAGTACCTTTAATTTATAAGTTTTCTTTATTTAATATGTTAGGGGTGAATCTGTATTTAATTTCTGATTTTGAAAATTTACAATTGTTTAAGATAGCCTTTCTTGCTTGAAGTTGTATTGAGGATTGCAGTACGGAAATCAAGACAGTGCTGTAAGTTTAAAGGATCAATGCTGTAGTCAGAGAATTCTAACACTCTTTCATAGGGGTATTATGTATAATTTAGCATATCATATATTGCATTAAAATCCATTAAGTTTTGTGAAAATACTAAGGAAATGATTCATTTGGAAGATTTTTTTCTAAAATAAGCAACACAACTAATTAATATATGCAAATGATTCTCACAGAAGTTCTTAATTTTGTTACTAATTTGTGCATGTTAAATTAAAAAAATGTTTTATAAACCATAAAACTGAAACAATATGTTGAATAAGATTTAAATAATTCTAGAATCAGAATAATAATCACAAATAACATTCATACCAACTTGACAAAGTTTTAAATTGCTCACTTAGCTTATAACACCTGTTGAAAGATATATGGAGAGGTTGCAAGTGTTTAAATGTTGGTGAAAATTTGAACACCGTCTTCATTTTTGTTCTGTAAGTGAAACGACTATGTGCCCTTCCACCATCTGAGTCTGTGGCTCTCAGCAAAGCTCTTTTTAAATGAGCAACTGTGTTGTTATCGAGGAATAGTGGAAATAAAAGATCTATTTCTTTTGCAACTAGTTATATTTTGGTTATTCTAATATCCTATTGTAGCATGAATCTAATTGGTCTTAATTAAAAAAAAACAAACGAACCCAGGGTCAGATATTGGAGGGGAAAGCTGACAGATTGGAGAAGTTGAACAGCCAACTACGAGTTCTGATCTCTATGAAGTTCTCAGAACGAATGGGATATCCTGTCTTTACAAGTCCTCAAACTGTATGCTCTCTCTACAAAGTCTCAAACTGAATCCTCAACTCCTATCTCATCTTGCCTTTTAGTCCTCATTCTTTTAGTCATATCACTTCCTGTCTCCACCTCTCTAGTGCTGGGATTAAAGGTGTGATCCACCTTTGCTAAGCTCTGTTTCTCTTTCAGTAAATTCCATCTTGTGTCACCCAGGGTAGTCTTGAACTCACAGAGGTTGGCCTGCCTCTATCTCCCAAAAGCTGTGTGAAATCAGTGCCTGGTCTCTATGGCTAACAAGTGTGGCTTGCTTTGCACTCTGATCTTCAGACAAGCTTTATTTGTTAAAGCACAAACAAAATACCACCACATCCTACAATGAAGAGATACTGAGCCCTAAGTTACTTTCTTTGTAATTGTAATTATTCGTTAAATTATTAACAAATCTCAGACACTGTGTTGAAGTATGTGTTTGTAGTCCATCAATTTAATCATCAATCAAATATTATTAGATAAATTTTAGTATTAAAAATGACAAAATATTGAAAAATCATACCAAAATAAAAAATTTATTTATTAATATCATAATATGTGTTTTATTTGAAAAATTCACATTTTGTTTAACCACTTATTAGTTACACACTGGGAAATATATCATGTTTAATTAGAAATGTTTTTTCTATATTTGAAATTTGAAGATACGGATTTTACTGTTTTCTGTTATTCTCCACAATGTCACAGTTGCAAATATTGACCAAGTTGCAATTCATATAAATTCTTTTATGTACTTGGCAGCTTAGTGAATGAAAACATACTCTATACTGAGCAGGTTGATTTTATATATTTAGAAACAAGCACATATGTATGTAACAATAATGAAAATAAAGAGGCCACACATTTGAAAGAGAAGAAGGAAGGATATATGGGATGATTTGAAGGGAAGAAGAGAAATTGGGAGAAGATATATTTCCAATTTAAACGTACTATTTTAAATGACAGTAATGCAATGCTGTTTAATCCTAACCTTGTTCAGGTCCTGTGACAGCAAACTAAATCTTATGGTCCTTGACCTGCAATTTAACTGGTCTGTGTACCATTCCCTTTTATGGCAAATATTTACACAATTTATCCCATGATAATAAAATACTTGACACATCTGCTACTTTAAATCTTGTAATTCAATATGAGCTTTGGATAATTTTATTATGATAAACATCCACCCTGCAAAATATTGCAATGCCCTGTAGGTTCTCTATTAGTTGCTTCTTTTGGTAATGATTAAATATCTCACCAAAACACCTGAGGGAATGAAGGGTTTGTTTTGGCTTACAGTTGGATAGGAAATCCATCACTGTTAGGAAGGCATGGCAGTGAAGTGTAAAGCCACTGATTTCCAGTTTCATTTCCAGTCAAGAAGCCGAGAGAGATGAATGAATGTTGATACTCAGGCTGTTTCCTCCTTTTGATTTAGTTTCAGGACCCAAGCCCTTGGGATGGTAATATCCACATGTGTGGTGTGTCCTAATCATCCTTCTCAGATATATGCAGAAACTTACAGCCAGTGTGGTTCTAGATCCTGTCAAGTCGACAAAGACTGATACTAATGAAAAATTAAAAAAAAAGAATATAACAGGACGGAAGATGTTGAGGAAACAGACCCCGAATAGCTAGTTAGCCTTCCTCAGTAATTTAATTGTTCATATAAAATTAAATGGAAATTTTAGATATTTAACTGAGAATTTTCATGATTCAATACATTTTAAACAATACACTACTCTGTCAATATTGACATTTGCTTTAAAAGCGTCTTTCCCGCAGAGATTTTATTTTAAAAAGTGTATATTTTATTTCAATTTCTTCATCTAACTAATATTTCAGTAAGAAACTTAATTTCTATTTGATGTTTTATATATTTAGTGTGAAAATTATTTCTGTTGCAATGAATCATATCATGAAAGAATATTTCCTGAAATGGTTATGTGGCTGAATGTTTGGATTTTGTTTTGTACAAGAGTCCTTGTTTTATAGGTCAAAGAAAAAATTCTATAGTCCATTATCCATTTAGCTTTCCTTTTTTGCTTTGACACTTCATGAACATTAAGCATGACATTTTATTTTGTTCAAAGAAGTATATTATCTTGTGATTTTGGAATATGTATCTATTCTTTCTTTCCCAAGAACTTAACACTTAATATCATCAATTTTGAATGTTTTGTGAGGTATCTGAGTTTCTTTGAAATAAAGAGAATGACATTTTTTTATAAAAGGTGATATTATATTGTTGTAATGATGCATGTTGTGTTCTCAACACCTGAGAGGAGTGTGGCCGTTTGTTCCCAACGCCTGGCTCCCAGCCGACAGCTAGCTTATGCCTGAAATAACCAAAAATTGTATTAATTAAATTACTGCCTGGCCATTAGTTCCAGCCTCTATTGGCTAATTCTTACATCTGATTCAGCCCATTTCTAAAAGTCTGTGTGTCACCACGAGGTGGTGATCTTACCGGGAATCATTCAGCATGTCTGACCCTGGCGGTTTCATGGTGGCTCTCTCCCTGACTCAGTCTTCTTCCCAGCATACTGTTCTCTTTTCCTTGCCTATCTAAGTCCTGCCCTACCAAAAGGCCAAGGCAGCTTCTTTATTAACCAATAAAAGCAACACAAAATACAGAAGAACCCTCCTACACCATTATATTTAGTTTTTTTCTCTGCTGTTAACTAAATATCGTTTGTCCAAGTATGGCAACTTACGTAATTTGTGATACAGTTTGTCAAATGTGTAATATTTCTCCTTTAGAAATTATGATACATTCCTATTTCAGTGCTTTATGTGAATATTTTGTGATCTTACATATGTGAAAGGTAACATATATATTATATTTAAATGGTAACTTTCTAAAATTATTGGTGCATAAATCCTCATGAAAAATAAAAAATGTAGATGTGGTTCAAATATGCATCTCGCCATTGCAAGGTCTCTCCATACTCATATAGTGTTGGTTACCTCTGACTAATTATATATTTCATGTGTTTAATTTAATCAATGATCCCTTCCCTTATCACCCACCTTCCAGGAAAGAGCGATCATGATTCACAGCATTAGAGTAATTAGACTCACATTTTAAAAAGGGTTGATTTCTGCTACATTAATCAATTATTTATCCTTTCATGAAGCTCTCTGTAATATGTCTTCTTACTGTTAATGTTAATATACCAGAGGGTGCTGGCCTCAGCATTAAATGAGGTAAAGCATTTACCTTTCTGACTCACTGAGTAAAATGATATTTTGTTAGATTATCTGAGATTATATGAGTTATTACTCATATGTTATTAAATGTGCCATTTGCATTTTAAATATAACCATGCTTGATGGTCGATCTTGATTGTCAACTTGACTGTATTTAGAATTATCTAGGAAACACAACTATGGTGCCTCTGTGAGGATTTCAGAAATGAGTAACTGAAGAAAGAAGCTGGCCCTAACTATGTGTGGTACCTTTCCACAGGTAACATAGATAGAACAAGGGTCCAAGGGAAATGGCTTGTGTACGGGTCTGCCTTTGCCTCATCTTTCTGAGCAAGTGTACTTCTCTCCATAGTCATCCACTAGCAGAAGACTCCAGCTTCTTCAGTCTGATAGTATGGACTCAGAGAGTCTGTGCGGCTGTGAGGTGTTTAGAGCATCTAGACTAACGAAGTATTCAGCTACTTCGACTTAGCTTTGGCATACAGATGATTGCCATGAACTCATCAACTCTATTATGTATAATAATCCAATAATCTTTTATAGCAAATGTTTTGAGTATTTTATAATTTTTTTTAGAAAACCCTGTTTCATATACAATGGTCAAAACGTAACTCCAATTAAAAAATACACACAATGGAAAATCAAGTCTTAGCAAACTTTATGTTTTTTTCATTATTTTAATTATTCTGTTGCACATTTGTAGAAATCTAATCTACTAAAGATTAGAAGGCTTGAGGTCCTAAAAACTAAAGTTAGTCATGAGTTTTTAGACTAACTTTATGCCTACGTCAAAACAAAAGTTATCACAGCAAGGGAAATATGAGATAATTTATTCAGTTCCTAAATAGGAGTGACCATGGCCCAGGAATATAGATTCACGTTAACTCAAATGCCGTATTCCACAGTGGATATGACTACACGGGATTGTTTTAGTTAGAGAATAAAATAAAGACATAAATCAAAGTGTTTACCAAAGGGGGCACAGAAAATCCAGGAAGCTCTGCTTTGTGTTTGAGATAATATCTGACGACATGTTTAGCTTTGGAGTTGGGAACAGCTACTAGTCTGCTAGCGTTCAGTGGAAGAGTTTGATTGTCACAGGTGGTAAGGCCATACACAGGTGTGGGAAATGGAAGGCTTTCGAAAGTAAATAAAAAGAACCTCAGGGCATTTGGCTCTGTTCTGTAGCAAAGCACTTTGTATTATTTAATCTTGAAGTTCAACCATGAGTTTACCCATGGACCAGAAAGATATCTTAGATAGCTGCATGTCTAACAATTTAGTCTAATAATTCTGTGCATGTTGATAGTGATGTTTACCTTTAACTGACTATCAACACCTGTTTTGAGAGTCTTGTTGAGGAACTATACAGATCAAATCGATCTGTTGTCATTTTATGGTGGGATTATTGTCAATACATTAATTGAGTTGACAAGACCTGCACACTATGAGTGGTACCTTTTCTTGGACAGGGAGTCTGAGCATTGCATGTTTAAAATCTTCTTCTTAGCTTTGACCATGGATGTGACGGGACTGTTGCTTCAATTTACTACCTTACCCAAAGACCTGGAGCTGTGAAGCAAATGACCCCCTTTTCTCTTTAGTTTCTTTTGTCAGAGAATTTTATCATAGCAACGAAATGCAAAACTATGACCCTGGCAGGAAAGATGAGGTTCTCTTATCAGAGAAAAGATCTGATTCATTAGCTGTGGCCAAACAGAATGATGTAAAACAAGAGAGTCAATGCCTTGCCATTTTGCTACACTCAGATCAGAAAGCTCAACTTTTAAATGTCCAGAAAGCTTACTTGTAGGGATGTATAAGAATGATACATACTGTCAAGTAAGTTTTTATTGACTATCCATGTATCTAATTTTTTAATCTGAAATAGGAAATTTTATGTATTTCTATACTTTGAATATCAATTATTCCCCAGATATCCACAAGCTACAGGTTTGGTCCTAGGAGTGATGCTACTGAAAGGGAGTAGGACCTGTAAGGTGTTCAACCAGTGGAATGTATTTAGGAGACTAGAGGCATGCCATCCATGGGAACTATAGGGCCCTAGTACTTTGTATTTGTCTTCTCCTCTCTAGAGCAATATTTCTCCACCATGTTCTATCATGATATGTACCCCAACTCTAGCTCAAAACCTAGTGGTTTATCAATCCCTCACCAACTGGAATCTACAAAAGCATAAGCCTAAATCCTCCCCTGTAAGTTGATTTTATCAGAATTTTATAATAAAAATAGAAATCTGATGGGACTGAGCTCTGACAGTCTGCATTTTCATTGGTTTTGGTTTATTACAATGATCTCATCATTTATAACTTCCTTACTGTAAGGTGACCAAGGAGGATACCAGTAGGCATTTCTAAATGAATAGGGAAAACCTCCAGAGGCCTCAACCCTACTTATAGATCTATATACAACTAAGAAATACTGAGAATTAGAGAAATTGTGTTCTTCAGTGCAGAGCACAGTGACTGTGACGATTTATCAACATCCATAAAAAGATTCACGCAAGTGCCATTATGTAGACTGAGAAGGCTATATTTAGGAATACATATGTATGTATATATACATATACGTATGTAATAACAATCAATGTGTAGGAGAGCATGACTTTGAAAGAGAACAAGGAGGTTAAAAGAGGAAATCTAGCATACACATTTTTTTATTATTGTTAAAAGAAAAATTTACATTTACTCCCCTTGTCCCGGGCCCTCCCGCTCCCCCACTACCCCACTGCTCTCCCCCTACTTCCCTGATATGGGGCAGGATACCCTGCCCTGTGGAAAGCCCAAGGCCCTCCCTCCTCCATCTTGGCCTAAGAAGGTGTGCATCCATATAGAATAGGTTCCCAAAAGACCAATACATGCAGAAGAGATAGGTCCCTGTGCCAATATCATTGGCTTATCTGTCAGTCCCCATTGGCAGCCACATTCAGAGACTTCAGTTTGGTCATATGCTCCTTCAGTCCTGGTCCAGCTGGATTTGATGAGCTCCCAATAGATCAAGCGCACTGTCTCAGTTGGTGGGTCAGTCCCTCAGGGTCCTGACTTCCTTGCTCATCTTCTCCCTCCTTCTGCTCTTCCACTGGACCTTGCTAACTCAGTCCCTTCCTCTGATGTGATTGTGGGTCTCTGGCTCTATCTCCATCCATCATGCGAAATTTCTATGGTGATGATCAAGATATTCATCAATGTAACTATGGGGAAAAGTCATTTCAGGCACCCTCTCATCTGTTGCCCAAGTACCTAGTTGGGGACATCCCTGTGAACACCTGGGATTCCCTCTAGAGACAAGTCTCTTGCCAATCATAAAATGACTCCCTTAATGTAGATACCTTATTCCCTTCTCCAATATCCACCCTTCCTTCCTCTCCACCCTCCACCACCCCCAGGCTCTCCCCAGTTCTTCCTTCTCCCTTCTATCCCCCCCCCTTTTGCCTACCCCCTACTTCCACCCCCATCCCCACCCCCATCCCCACACCCATGCTTCCAACTTTTGCCTGGCGATCTTGTTTGCTTCCGAAATCCAGGAGTATCTATATATGTTTTTCTTTGGGGATCTATACATGTTTTTCTTTGGAATCACCATGCTATTTGGCTTCTCTAGGCTTGTAGATGAGTATGGTATGTACTCACTCATTAGTGGACCCTAGCCATAAACAAAGGTCATTAAGCTTAGAGCATACACATTTTTATAGATTCTCAAATGCACTCCTGTTTGTCAAAACATGGTACAGGCTTTGAGATGGAATTGGTTAACAACCGTTTCTAAGAGCAGTTAGCATGCTGTTCTTCGCACAGGTTTCTCAACCTCAGGAACT
Source organism: Dicrostonyx torquatus (assembly GCA_028555095.1). NCBI lineage: Eukaryota > Metazoa > Chordata > Mammalia > Rodentia > Cricetidae > Dicrostonyx > Dicrostonyx torquatus. The sequence continues at coordinate 670,060 of JAQHUG010000337.1, read as the reverse complement.
GGAAACTACTTGCCATGGAGTCCTTTGGAGTTGGCCTTGCTGGTGTGATTTAAGATTCTCCTATCAGAGTCATACAAGCAGGATCTTCTAAGGAGTCACCCTTGGAATAAAAACATGTTTTAGTAGAACAGTTGTTTTCTTTTCAGAGGCAGTGAGGAGTCAGAGTGGATCTGAAAGTCAGCATGTAAAAGAACAGCGTCGTTGTGTGTTCAGTCCTTGTAAGGCGGAGGCAGCAGAGTATAGGGAGGACATTTCTCTAGTGAAGTTTTCAGTCAGATTTTTACCCGCCCATGTTTAATGTTTTCTCTACTCATTAGTAAATGTCTTCTACATCAATTAAGTAGTGTGAGCTCTCTCGATTCTAATCAAATCATAATTCCATTCTAGGTCTATAGCTAGAAGCAATCCAGTAGGGAAAAAGGAAAGGATGAAGTAATGGTGATAACTCAATTTTCCTAACACAGTGTGCTCAGCCCTGAGACCATATCCACAAACATCAAAAATAGACCGTATTTGGGTGTGTGTGTTGTATGCATTTGGGAGATATGAGAAATGAAGGCAGTAACAAGGAATATGATTTAGGAACATGTTATAATTATCTTTTAATTAAACTGTATTAAAATTAAAAAAAAACGGGAATTCCTTGGTTGCTTGGGAAGACTCACCTACAATGACCTGTAAATAGCCAGTAGCACGTTGAGTTTTCAGGTATGTGGTAGAATAAGATTGGCCAGCTCAGCATTGGAACAGTGTAAGAAACTGTAAAGTCAGACACAGCAGTGGCTTGTACATGTCTCTCTTTCCAAATTTAAAGCTGATTATTAGCCTGTGTAAATACAGCAGTGCTTAGTAAAGTATAGTAATCATCCAAACACAAAAACCAGTCTAGGTTAGTGATCTTTGAAAACATGTTCATGACACAGGAAAGTTAGCTTTTCCACAGAGCCACTAAACCACCTCAAAAAATCAGGCAGGGTTTCTTATACACCATGAGAAACATGAGCAGTCTCTTTATTTTACCCTGCTGCTCTTCCCATTGGCTCAGAATCATGTCAATATACTAATTTTCATGATTCTCATAAATTCACAAAGACTTTATGCCATGGGTAGGCCATGTTTATTATTCATTTTATTAATGCAGCAGGATTAGCAACCAAGTTCCTCATAGTGACTGAAAGCATGCAGGGATCTAACTTAGAATGATTTTTGAAGATATCGTGACTTTTTGACTTTCAGTGCAGTAATTGTTCTGCAGTTACTCTACAATTTGCTATTTTCCCATTATTAACTCAGGATATTATCTCTTAATTTTTAATACTTCTTAAACTTTTTTCTTTAAAAGTTTTGGTACAGAGAATTTTTGTAATATACATTTGTTTTAATAAAAATGCTTCCATATAATACAAAATATATTTTGGTTGTAAATACAGAATATATATTGTATAGCCTTCTCTACATAATATCAGTTAATTCAGTCATGATGTGTTTATTTAGGGTGCTGAAGATGAAAGTAAAAGCCTTTCCCATGGCAACCAAGCATTCCCATGCTGAGTTATATTCCTAGACCAATACAGGTACTTCACTGAGTGATGGCCTGTGATTTGCTTTCTTGTCTTGTTTTTCCCCCAAAGCATGTTGTGGAGACTACTTATCACAACCTTGCACACATCAAAAACTTTCTCCCAGCTTATTAAATCCTATTCAGAAAGCTGCTAAAAATGAGGGATATTGTCTATGTCTGTTTCCAATCTCTGAAGGAAAAGGTATCACCTTTGGTTTCCTGGGGGTAGTTTCTCAGTTCTTATTCTAACCTTTCAGTATGTAATCCATGTTAGGTAACTTCTTTTGAGTGGCACGAGACAGGAGTCTCTTTATACTCTTGCCCCTGTGATGTTTAATTTTCTCAGCATCCTTTATTGAAAAGCCTGTGTTCTGCGATCTGTGTCGTATCACGTTTCTGAAACTCTAGTTGGCGATAGGGTGACTGCTAATCTTATCGCTCTGTTTTATCACTGTAGTTTAGGAATGAACAATGCTGTTTTGATACTTTAAATGTACATAGCTTGTTTTTTAACTTAGGTAATATAATGTTTCCAATTGGTTTTTTTACTCCAGACAGTTTTAGGGCCTTAAACTTGTATAATAATAGCGTTAAGTAAATATAAATTTAGGGTTATTCTTTTTAGTGCTGTCTAGAATATTCTGAAATGTTGGTTGGCTCTACATTGAGACTGTAATTACTTTGAGTAGTGAGGACTTAAGCAGTACTGATTGTAAACCCTGAACCTAAGCTCTACCTGTCAGGCGCTATCTATTGTAGTCAAATCCCACCTCTAACTCTTATGGTCTTTCCACACCTTCTTCTGCAATGGTCCCTGAGCTTCAGGAAAAGGGGAGATGATATAGTCATCTCATTTAGATCGGAGATCTCCATAGTTTCATATCTTCTGCTCATTGATCACATTTGGACCTCAGTCCTATAGTCTAACCTTTAAAGATATTTTAGCTGCATTTAATAATATTTGTGACTGGTAATTTATCTTATGGGCCTGAACTATAGAACTATGTGATTCGCTGGTTTTCAGGAATTTTGAAGAGATCTCCTCAGAAGAGATCCTGCCAATTTGCTTTGTAAATTTTTCTTCACTCTAGTCATATGTGCAAGAAGTCCTCTCACTGTCTGCTTTAAAAAAATACAGTTACTGGCTACATATTTCTGAGAAGTTCAAGCAGGTGAGGTCAGAAGCATCTGGATATATGCTGACTTCCCCACTTTTTTATTTTATTTTTTAATTTTTTGCTTGTTTTTATTGAACTATACATTTTTCTCCACTTCTCTCCCTCACCTCTCCCTTTCTGCCCCCTCCTGCAAACGCCATGCTCCCTATTGATTCAGGAGATCTTGTCTCTTTCTCCTTCCTATGTAGACCCATGTATGTCTCTCTTAGGGTCCTCCACTGTGGTTTAGTTTCTATGAGGTTGTGGACTGTAGCTTGGTTCCCCCTCCCATTTTTGTTATTTCCCTACTGGATTTAATCTCTGAGCAAGAGGGCACCAAGAGGTGTTTCCAATATTCAGTCTGTGCAACCCCTCAGGGCAGTGTGTACCTTGTGATCATATGCCTTCCTTGTGTTTGGAGTGGTAATCCTTTCTATACATGGGCTTCACTGTCAGAGTCAACATGTTTATTTATTTTTGTTGCTAGATATTCTTATTTTACTGGCAATTGATGTTCAATCAATGCTAATAAAATCTGAATCTAATTTCAGTTTATGATGGTTTGTGTTCTGTATGTCTATATGCATATTTAACAGTATATATGACATATGTATAATTTAATATTTCTACAAAATTACAGATTTAAAAAACAAAATCTGTTAAAAATAAAATGATATATTTCTACATACATATTTAGATAAATAAAATTACAAAATTGGCTCTTTGGTGTTTGAAAGTTATTGTGTTTTATAGTATATACATCATCTCATGTTCAGAGGAACACTCCATTTATAAGTGGATAAAAATCAAGCCAGCCATTTCTATATCATTCTAGTTACCCAGCAAGTGCCATTTCCACAAAGGTTAAGTAGAAAATATCTGTAAATAGCTCATGACGTATAAATAAACATTCTTCCCTAAGAATGAGAAGGCCAGCTGCCAGTACATGGAGCACTCAAGTACTCGCTGGAGGCCCCCAACAAGCATGTGTGTGTAACTGAACCAAGCCACAGAGGGAGAAATTCATGAATAAATATGAGGAATGCAAGAATTGCCTGGACCAAGGCAGCTCGCACATGGTTCAAGTCTAGGAGTTCCTCCCTGAAGAACTCCAGCACTGACATGGTGTGAATAAAATGCAGATATTCAATTCCATACCATCAGGAAGTTGGCTTCTACTGCTGCCAACTACAGGCAGTGCTTTATTGACTCTGACATATAGGTCTCCAATGGGCCGAATAGGGGAGAAGCTGGCTTGAATTTCATTGCTGGGAGCAGTTCCTGCGGCTGAGGACTGCAAAGACATGGCTCATTACCCAACCACTGCCACTTCAGGCCTTCTCTAAAAGCAAAACAGACTCTTGGTCTCTAGCTCTTTCTTGCTCCACTCCTGCAGGTCACTGTAGCCTGGGAGGCCGTTTCGTGTCTCTTTTCCATTGGTTCATTCTTAGTTCCTGTCCAGCTCTCTGCTTTGAGTCTGTACATTCCAGCTTTCTCTCATATTGTCCTACACATAACACTGTGTATCTTATACTATCAAGACAACTGAAATATATAAACAGCAAATATTATTCACCTAAAAAGGGAAGGCAGGTACTAGATGCAGTCAGAGGGCCACCATGAGAAAATTCTGTGGTATAATTTCCTGCTGAGAGATTAAGCCAAGAACAAAATATAGGCCTCAGTTTCTCTGGAACTGCTTCCTTGTGAGGGCAGGGCAGCCCCATCGTGTGTCCTGTAGTGCCTGCCTCACTTATTGGTATTTTAAGCTATTACCCTCAATGAAGCTCCTCTTCATGGTTTGGGTGTTAAGTCCCTGTCTCCTATTACGACCTCTCATATTTAATGTCTCTGATATGAAGTTCTATCTCAGACTTCGAGGCATAATCTTGACCCCATAATTATGAGGCTCTTTCTCCTAATAAGGCTCATTCTGAAGGCTAAATATCTGTTATGCTCTTTCTTGTAACTGTACTTTTTCAATTTCTTTGGTATAATAAAACGTTTAAGGAATTGTCGGAAATTCTGTCCTAATCAAAAATTCATTTAATTATATTTTCACAAGACTTTATTTAGCATCTCATGTAGCATTTTCTTTCTTTCTTTCTTTCTTTCTTTCTTTCTTTCTTTCTTTCTTTCTTTCTTTCTTTC
>JAQHUG010000337.1:621403-633268 GCA_028555095.1 Dicrostonyx torquatus | reverse complement strand
TCAAAGTGATTATATTTTCATTGTGCAATGCATTTAATTTTACTTAACTGATGATGAAGACATAGTTCTTTCTCAATCAATGTGTCTATCATTTTTCTCAGACCCTGAACATAGTTTGTCCAGCACTTAACTTCCAGGAAAGTTCACAGTGAGATAAATAGATTGTAGCATAATAAATTATTAACGTTTCACAGCTTATAGCATTACAAGGTTAATGAATAAAGTCATAAATACAATAAAAGTCTTTCTCCTCAACAACTTTACTCCACAGACCACTGTATTTCTATGTTTAGACCAGTTGGGGGTCTTTGCTAAAGTCTATATCTTCTGCCAAATGAACTTTCTGTGATGAGTTATACTTATTTATACCTATAAGAATAGAATGTAAAATATAATTAGAGATATGATTGGCTTAGGAAAATAGCAGTGATAGTTTCCTCTAGGGTCTACAATCTCTCTATCCAGGGATATTTGGTTATCTTAACAGTACCAAGTATTCATTATTTCTGGTAGAGTGGTACTTAAATACAATTAATTAGACAACTGCTGCTTACCCCGAAGGGGAAAAAAGGGCACTATTGTATCATTGGTAATTTCTTGCCTAGTTGGTCATAATTGTGGTTCATAGGTTTAAACATGGGTTGGACAACTGATGTCTTTATTCCTTGGCACTTTGTGTATCATCCATGAGAGATAGTATTCAAGGAAGCTTATAGATCAATTCCTCTAATCCTGTCTCTGAAGTGTCTGAGTTCGGTAACAGTGGTTACCTTCAGATTGTGGGAGGCAGCCTTGAGCAGTGTAAATAGCTTCTACTGTTTGGATAGTGTCTTGAACTGCCTGATCAAACTCTCCAAGAGAGTTTTCTTATGCCTGGTACTGGGTTCTTTATTAGGTAATCTAAGGCTTTTTGCTGTCTTAACTTTACTTAAACTATATATAAAATACACACATATAAACATACAGAGACATGCATTCATACACAAATGTGCACACATATGAACAAGCACACACATATGAGCACACATATCTAATACATCTCTATCCATTTATCTGTCTGTCTATCTATCTATCTATCTATCTATCTATCTATACAAATTTACTTTTAAGGTTCATATAAGCACATATCTATACATTATCTGTTTGTCATCTATCTATCTATCTATCTATCTAAATTTACATATTTACTTCATATTAAGTACATGCCAGCTGAGTTGGCCACTTTTTTTCAAGTTGTTCTCAGCTACCAGAATGCCCTACTCTGCCCGTAGCACATAATCACATCCTATGTGTTATTTCTTCTGTACAACTTTCTTCAAGCCACCAACACATCAGTTTTGTTTTTGTGATTGTTTTTCTTTTTTAGGTCCATCTCAGTTAATTTCAATGACTTTGTCGAGATTGTCCCTGAATAGAGTCACCATCTGAAGCCCACAGAGTTTTTGACAGCCTATGAGGGTTTCTCTGGAGCTTATCCAATAATTCAGACTTTTTAGGAATTTTCTAAAATTATGCAAAATATCTGTAAACTTATTCTGAATGACATGTTTAATTTTTCTGTTATAGTTAGTTTATTAAGCGAGAAGCATATTGAAACCTAGAATGAACAGCTTATATCCATCAAAATCAGAATGAATGGATTTACTTGGAGAGCAGTAAACTGAGCATCAGAGTGACTGAAAGGTTAGGATCCCAGAACCGCTTCTTACACAGTTTCAGACATTTGAGCTTGAGTCCGAACAAGCATGATATTTCCTTGGTACAGTTCTATGTTTTGTTCCTCAAGAGCATATTAGAGCTTGGTTATCTTTGTAAAAGTAAACTACAGATTCACAAACACACATACAATTAGTATGGATTCATGCATTTTAGCATATGCACAGGTATATTGTGATATATTGGTTCTCAGTTTTGCATTCCATCAATCTTATCTGGCTACTGAATGTTTATAGCTCAAGCTAATAAAAAAAGGATGTGGGGACTGTAGAAATGATAATAGGTAATCCATAGTATATAGTTAAGTGATGAATGAATTTCTGGAACTATTTTCAATGGGAATACTAGGAAGAATGATAAAATCAACCCAATAGATCAAAGAATGGCTTACTGAGCATCAAAATTAAACAAGCTGTGTGAAGTCATGAGTTTGAATAAGTGAATATTCACCATAAATAAATGACAATGTTTTGCAGAAACAGGCATAATTTTTCTTAAGCATTTTACAATGTATATATGTGTTGAGATATCATATTCTCCTCTCTTATTATGTACAAAATGCATATATCCATGTATTAATTGAAAACAATTTCATTAATAAATGTATTAACAAATGAATTTTCTTTCTAAAAGAGTAGCAAAAATAATAAAAAATGATAGCCTCCCATCAGCAGGTCATGTGCCTTCTAAGCCTTAAATCTTTTGGTCAGAATAATCTCAACCTGTCTTGCTGGGAACACCATGCCATTTTGTGGTTTGTTATAACTCAATTTGTAGTTGGGATGAATAGGAAACAAGTGAATATTTCCTTGTTTTGTATTGTAGGAAAAATCCATTTACTATTTCATGAAGAAGATTTGATGCTCTTTGAACTTCTCTTAAGATTACCTGCAAATGGGATTCAAGATGGTCTTACTCCCATAGCCATATAAGAAATTAAACATTCCATAGTCCTGGGTGTTTGGAGCTCTTGGAAGAGCTTATTGAAGGAAACATGTGGCAATGATTCTGTAAATCAGTTCTAGAGAAATTTGGGTTCTTGCATGGAAATTAAATCAAGGATGAAAGGTAGAGAGATGGCATGACTAGAGAAACCATAACAACTATTAATATTCCAAAGACTGAAGGTACTTTAGAAAAAGTACTCAAACAATTTGTGTTTATTTTCAGGTTTTGTAATGCTTTGGGAAATTGTGCTTTTTTTATCAACTACAAATGTTTCCCTTTTAATTAAGGAAGCATTATCCCCCTCTAGAATCCAACAAAGCAATGGTATAATGAAACAATTAAAGTTCATTGGGAAAAAAAAATCTTTATTATACTGTTTAGAACCCAAGGGAGGTAATTATATGGAATTGTGACCACATGTGTTGCAAAGTTAGGAGGAAATTAATTCAAAATATAACTGTTGTAAATAGAAACAGAAAATCTCATGTTCCACAAACTTCCATAACTGTTATGCTATGTTCTAGGAGACGTCAAACACTGTTACAAGATAAGAATGAAGCAGACATCACAAATTTTAATATCTGCATTTCAGTAGAAACAGCAAACTTACACATAAGATCACGTGACTTTCTAATAACAGAACTATAACAAACTATGGCAGTCATTCCTAGTAGTTAACTCTAGATTGTATTAAATCTCTCCTTTCACACCATGAGAGACCCTAAGATTTTCTGAAGTAAATAACAAACAACAGCTCTCTCATATTTTGTGTAAAACTTTGAGTAGCGCTGTGTTTTGAAAGGAAAGGAAGAGGGGAAGCAATCTTTATGAAGACATGACCCATGGTAAAGGAGCTGCAGAAATATTCTGTGGAGTGCAGTGGAGGCTATGAGAAATTCATTAATAATTTGATACAAATTTAAAAATATATTGGGAACTGACATGTGTAAATACCATTTTCCTGTTAGAATGAAACATTATTTAAAAAATTATCTTCTTTAAATGACTCCTAATTTAGAATAAACATATATATGTAAAACAAATACATATATATGTGGGGATATATATATATATATATATATGTGTGTGTGTGTGTGTGTGTGTTACATACAATTCACTGTTGCCCAAAGCTGCAAATAAATGTGACTAACAATTGCACTCATAGAGTTTACAGAAAATTAGAGAAATATGGCATAGATAAATAGTGTTTCCAATTTTCTTTTCTGAAATCCTTTGTCTTTGTAGTAGATATCTTTCTTCCTCTTCTATGATGAACTCTGAGCATTGGAAGAATGGGTTGTGAGGTAGATGCCTGTCTTATATGACTAATAGGAAATACCTATCAGTCCATAATTAAAAGAAACAAAACAACAGCTCTAAAATAATTCATCTTATTTTCTGTTTGTTATGCAGCTGTTGGTCTCCATGTTAATTACAATTCCTGCAAAAGAAGCTCTCTCATGAGCATTGTGATAGGCACTAACCTATGGGCATAGCAAGAGAAATTTCATTGGTATATTTCTAGTTGGGTTGTAGTAGTATATTCTTCCCTAGGGTTTATGATATACCAAGTTATACGTTCCTAGGCCAGAAAACATTTTAAGCATGTGTTCTACCTTGTAGAGTAAGTCATAATCCAATAATAAAGTATCACATTACTTCTTTTATTATGCTGTTCTTATTCCCCTTAATAGGATCTTCTTCACTTATATATCTTTACACACACACATATACACAGACACACACACACATCACATACACACACACACACACACACACAGACATGTTTTTGGTTTTCCTCCCTATTAGGGAACGTCTAGGCTCATTCATAAAGCTGGCTATTGTGAATAGTATTTAAATAAAACACAGGTTTGCAAGAATCTGTGCAGTATACAGATCTTCAGATTTTACAGGTCTTCAGTTATATACTCAGTAGTATAGCTGAAAATATATCTTTAGCTTTATTTTTTAAGATTTATTTATTTATTATGTATACAACATTCTGCTCTATGTATCCCCACATGCCAGAAGAGGGTGCCAGATCTCATTATAGATGGTTGTGAGCCACCATGTGGTTGCTGGGAATTGAACTCAGGACCTCTGGAAGAGCAGCAGTGCTCTTAACCACTGAGCCATCTCTCTAGCCCTAGCTTTATTTTTATGAGGAAAACTCATACCAATTCCAGCAACAGCTGTAGCATTTTGCATTCCTATCAGCCACGTGTAAGGATTCTTCTTTTCTTACATTCTTGCTAATATTTTTTGTCTGTTAATTTTTATGTTGGTCATACTGACTAGTTGAGGAGAACTGTTAAACCATTTATAATCTCTACTTACTTATGGCTAAATTTATCCAGCCCTTTTTTTTTCAAATACTTATGCTAAGGTTTTCAAATACTTATCTTAAATTCAAGGCTGTCTATTAAGTGTATTAGTTTATTTATTTATTTGATTTTTGTGTTCACTTTTTAATTTTTTCATTGCACAAATGTTAATATAATTTCTGATGTGCAATTGGAGAATATTCTCTACTGGTTTATGGGCTGCGTCTTTACTCACTTAAATCTTATTGACTGTGCAGAAGTTCTTAATTTTTAATGTCTTAGCCAGTGCCCTATTTCTGTAAAGAGACATCATGAGCATATCAATTCCTATAAAAGAAATAATTTAGTTTTGTCTTGCTAAGTTTCAGAGGTTTAGTCCATTTTTATCAGGGTAGGAAGTATGGTAGTGTCCAGGCACACACAATTCTGGAGTAGTTGAGAGTTCAACATCTAAAGTCACACGCAGATGTAAGAGAGTCACTGGCCTAGTTTGTGACACCTCAAAGCCAACTCCTAGTTAGACATTTGCTCCAACAAGGCCACACACCTTCTAATCCCTCCCTAGTATAGCGACTTCATGGTGACTACGTATTTCCGTATATGAGGCTGTGGGAGTCGTTCTTATTCAAACCACCACAGTATAAATTATATTTATAGATTTCTTGCTATTATTCCCTGAGCTATAAGAATACCTTTCATAAGGCCTTGATAATCTATATCATGGAGGTTTTTCTGAAATTCTCTTATCTTAGTTTCAGAAATTTAGGGCATCCATTAAAGTTTTTAATCTATTTCAAATTTATATTCTTTTTGTACAGTCAGAAATAAAGAATAAACCAGCAAAGCCCACCCTGTATTATACTTTGGTTGACTAAGATGCATTTGTTAAAAGTTCCAAAAACTCCCAAAGCAGTACCACCAACAGGATACCAATTGTTGCCCATGTCTTCATGAATATTATGCATTGGGGTAAAAATGAAATTGTAAATTGAGTTTGGTGATTTTCCTTTCTTGAGAAGGATTATTATTTATTCTTTAATGTTTTATGGTATTAAGTAGCTAATAGTCCTAATCCCATGTTTTACTTCATTGAGAAACTACAAAATCCCAAAGATTATTAAGATCTGTTGAAGCTATTTATATCTTTTTATATTATATGCCATTAATGTATAAAAATTTATTTATTTTACATTTTCCAGTATATTTGACTATAAAGTTTTCAATGTATTCCTCAATGATTGTTTTTATTTCCTGTTGATTGAATCTAATATTCATTTTTTTCAGTCATTTTTATAATTTGGGTCATTTGACTAAGAGTTCATTTTTACAAATGATTATATTTCTTTCATCAATTCTTTGAATTTTTTCTTTTTCTTCATTTAATTAGTTTCTCCACTGGTTTTTTTTATAATTTATTTACATCAATATTTGACTTGACATTATTTTTCTAAGATTTTTGAGATGCACCATTAGGTTACTTATTTAATTTAAAAAAATAGTAATTACACATGTGTGTGACTGTGTGTCACAGTGAGTATGTCAAAGTCTGAAAGCTTCTTTCAGGACATTATTTGTTCTCTCATATTGCCTTTTCATCTTGTTTGATCCTAGAAATTTAAGAAATTTACCTTCTAATCTTTTTGATGACCCACTGAATTCTGAAAGTTTATTAAACAATTTGCAAGCACTTGCATATATTTTGAAATTTATCACTTTTTAAAAATTCACTTTTAAATTTTTTTATAGAATTTTTTCATGTTCCAGCTTATATCTCTCTACTGATATTTTATGTAACTGTGATCAGATAGATTACAAATAGTTATCACAATTTTTGTATTTGTTAATATTTACATCAAAATGTCATCTAATGTGATGTATTGATAATAAATATATGTAAGTACAAGCTTTTGGATAAAATATTCTATAGTTTTTTTGAACTGTACAGTCATTTACATTTGAATGTTTTTCCTGAAAATTTACCTTGATTACATATATATATATATATATATATATATATATGCAAGATTGGACTAAATATAATCTAAAGTAATCATTTCTTATGGTAGTTGAGTTGATATATGTCATTAGTACAGTAACTGAGTAAATTAGTTGTGCTAATGTTCGGTGCTTATTTTAAACTCTTAGAGGTTATATTTAGAATTCTAAAGCCACCATTATACTAAGTGAGGGGAGACTGAGTAAATTTTTTCTAAAATATGGTACAAGATTTGGAAATTACTCTTTTAATATATAGTTGAAGATTTTGCTTAAGATATGAGTGACAGAAATCAAACAGAGACAAATGGGAAAAAGAAATTAAGCGAGCATTATTTGTTGATGTCATAGTTTTATTCTTAAAAACCATTTCATCAGGAAAAGTCTGAGATAATGTAAACGTTAAGCAAATTGCAGTATGTTAATCCAGCGCACAAAGCTAGTAGCTGTCTATATACCAATAATGAGTACTCTGAGAAATTTGGGAAAGCATCTCACTTTTGTTTGCCGAATAAAGAGCTAGAACATTTGGAAAAGAATCCAACAAGGTGATGGAAACCCGTAGAGTGAAAAACCGTAAGACAAGTAAGTCACTAAAAATCACTGTGAGATGAAGCGAAGGCTTCTATTTCCAAGCCTAGGTGAATTGATTTGGGAAACTGACTGTTACCACAAACTATGGGTATGTGAGAGTCAATGCAGTTCCCCTAAATTTTGTTATTCTCAAAGGTAGTAAAGAGATTAGAACTCACATAAAACAGTGAAAACCCTGGATAGCCGAATCCTCCCTAAGGTATGTCGTTGGCTATAACAATCTCTGACCTCAGAATCTGATGCAGTACTAACATGACAAAAATAATTAGATTTGGCACAAAAACAGATAAACTGAACAGTAAAGTTGAACAAACTTCTTAGGAATATGCTCACAACTAGGCCACCTATTTTTTTTTTTCCATAAAGGATCAAAAACCTAAACTGGGTAAGAACCTCTTCACAAGATAATGTTGGGGAAAATCAATGATCCATATGCAAAAAGGATGGCATAAGATCCATTCCTGTCATCTTTCAATTAAATAATTCACACATGTAAAAGACCTAATATAGGACCTGATACACTGAAACTAATGTAGGAAAGCACTTTACTAAATAGTGACATATGAGGATGACTCCAGTCATTGTCAGGAACCTGAAGAGAATTTCCAAGATTCCTGCATGTGTTGATTGGTGTTTTTTTATTTACTGCCTATGGAACTCTCTTAAACAGATTATCAGAAAGTCTCCCCTACTTCTAATTGACTTGGATTTTTAAACACAAAAAAATGCAATTGTGACATACATGGAAAGAAAGCATCGTTTACAGAAACTGAGAGATAACAGTTAAATGATAAGGCATTACCCCCTTTAGCTTAGGGTCACACTGTATAATAAGTTCAGGCTGGTCAAGAGATTAGTTTTATCCAAGGTAATTTTAGCATTTAAAGAAATTCTTAGAAATCCTTTCATGAGGCATCATAACAATAGCTCAGTGGCCTACTATATACTGTCATAGGAAACAACCCCTAGCTAACAAATTAAATTATTTAGAATTAAAAGTCTCCTGTATAGCAAAAAATATCAATTAATAAAAAGACAATCTAAATAATGTATGGAAAATATAGCAAATTCCAGTGATATTTTAGTTTGGAGATTACATATAGAATTACAACTAGTTTTTCCAAAATTAGCAAAAAATATTCTTTGCAAAAACCTAAAACAAAAACAAATCCTCTAATGAACAAATGATCTAACAAACTGAATATAAAGCTCTCAAAAGAATAACAGTGGTAAATAAGTGTTTTTAAAAAGTCTATATTCTTAAGCACTAGGTAAACACAAATTTAAAATTTAAATAGATTCATTTCTTCTCATACTAATTATAATGACAGAATTCTACTCCAAAAAAAAAAAAAAAAACAAATGTTGGTGATAGTGTGGACAAAGGGAAACCCACCAAGCTGCTAGTGAAATGTAAATTACTCCAGCCATTGTGGAAGTCACTGAGGATGTTTGCAGAACTTAAAAAATAAAGTCAATATATGACTTATACAGTTCCTCATACCATACCAAATAAAAGCTTAGTTATACCAGGGAAATTCTTGCAGATCAATATTTCTTGCTCATTAGTAAAAGTCCTAAAACATTGAGCAGGTTTATATGTCTATCCATAGACAGATAAATAAAAAACCATGATACATACGGTAATGAATTTTATTCATCCATAAAAAATGAATCTTGACATTTGCATGAAAATTAACAAAAATCAGTGTTTTTATGCTCTGAAGATATCCTGATTCAGAAAGATTTAATGCTTTTTTCCTTATGTGCAGGTCTGAGATTTTAATTTTTTTATGTGTATATGTATATGCCAGCAGAAGGCTGTTGGAAGACTAAAATGGCCTGAGTCAAATCAGAATTCCTCAGGGCAGGGTGCTTTTAATGGAATGAATGTAAAGTTGAACTAAAGTTGGGAAAGAGAGTTGCAGAGCAGAAGGTAGGGGGAAACCAAAGGAGGGAAATCAACAATATAAACAGTTTGTATTAATAGAAATGCCATAATAAAGGCCATTACTTTTCAGACTAAATATGAAAATAAAAAGTGCAAAGTAACATTAAAATCAGAAGGGTTTCACTCTGATTATGTGTGTATTTCCTATTATCCCTAGTTGTTATTACAAGAGGCTCATAATTCTTCTGCTTCTTAAATTGTTAGTTGGTGTTTCTCATTTCTGTCTGGGGCATCAGAAGTTAATCTTACTCTTGGTCTTTCTGGGCTTCCTTAAGTTTTAATGAAGCCACGTTTGGGTTTGATGGAAAGCATACACTTTATAATTCTCTACACTGTTGAAAAAAATTGCAGGAACAAAGTGAGGTAAGAAGAATTGTACACTTAAGTAGTCTGAAAGAAATCATTTAAGCACGAATAACATATACTCTATTATATATCATGTTATTTTTAATCAATTGCACAATAAAAATATTCCTGTATCATTACCCACCATAAATGTTCACTCAGCTGGTGTAGGAGGGTCCTTCGGTATTTCTGCTGCTTTCATTGGTTGAATAAAGAGACTGCCTTGGACTTTTGGTAGGGCAACCCTTAGGTGGGCAGAGCACACAGAACAGAATTCTGGGAAGAAGGGAACCGCCTACTCCTCCTACAGTTTGGCTGCCCAACGTGGTCGGCTACATCCACTTAAAAACCTGAGAGGGCTTAAAAATGAGAGAGAGAATTTAACACAGCGTTTTGCTGTTTGTGGATGGCATGCCACAGAAAGATTTCCTGATTCAGCAATATCAGCAGAAAAAAGCTGTGGCGGTTTTAAAACGAGGCTTCCTGGGCTCTGCTGCTGGTAAAAACTCTGGCTATGAAGCATTCATGGGCTCCGATGTTTGTGTGCCCACTCGGGGTTGGGAGTAAAGTAGCTGAGACCATGACCGTGGCTCAGCTCCTCCTCCTGGGTAGGCAGTAAGATCAGGTCTACTAGACACTGGCGGTTTTGAAATACAGTCTGTGCCGCCAGCCCGACCTCTGGCTCTTGCGGGAGACAGAGCATTTTAATGGAGTTTATGATTACAGTGCTACTGGTCATTTGATGGCAACTGGACTTGTGTGCCTAAAATGGAAACATTGCGTGCGGCTCAGAGGCACAACTGACTCCAAGGCAGAAGTGGCTCCACCATGCTGAACTGTGCTTGCTAATCTCAGACAGGACTGTAATTATCATAATAACAGCACAGTTAAGGTTTAGACTGGGCAGAAAACAGGCTGTACCATATTTCTTCTACATAGAGCAACTTAAGTTTTTAAGATGTACTTAACATTTTAAGAAATGCTCCTGGATATTAAAGAAGTACAGATTCACAATAGGACAGATTCAGACATAAAAACCCTCTAAATGGGTCATACTGTTAAATAAATGTACGTAGGCTTGGGAGAGAGAAAAAAAATTAGAGAGGCATAAAATAAACTTAATGCCTTAAAAAAGGGAAAAGTCTTTAAAGAGACAGACTACATGGATATTATAAAGGTATTATTGTTATTATAAAGATATGATGCTTTCAGAAAGAGGCTCTTCTTTTGTTTTCATAGAGGATGAGAACCTGTGGATTCCTTCTACACCAATATGGTATGATAGACTACACCCTCCTGAAGGTCACTGTAAACACCTTCAATAAATTACCTCACTCAACTGATGACTGAGATGAACCTAGCACACAGGATACACCAGAAAAGACCTAATTAACAGCACCCCCATAGAGCAAGAAACAGTTTAGAGAAAAATAACTACGTCCATATTCCCAAATATTGTTTTTAAATGCATTTTTTACATTTAAAGGGGGAGAAGATATGGATATAAATAATTTATGTTGATATAAATTTTGATTTATTGATACAAGTTTAAGGTCAATCTTGTTATATGTATATGTATTTCTGATCTTGATTAAGGTATTGTGATTGTGTAGTACATTAAAAATGTAATGTAGAATTAGGAAATATAGATTGTTATAATATTGATGGATAATATCAATAATAGTCAAGCTTGTAGTCATGATAGTTAGATTTTCTAGATATATAGAAATATATTTCAATTAGATAGGCATTCTTCAAAGACTACAGAATATGGCATTTAATGTTTTTTAATAACTTAGAGTTTTCCATGAAAATGAGACACATCTGCTCCTGGGAGCACCAATCTTCCTGAGGAAGATGGGCATCGAAGAGGCTCCTTATGGAGTTTGCTAGCCATTTGGGCAAGAAACTGCTCTTGCCTGGACTGCTTAAATGGACACAAAAAACCCACAGAGAGAGGACTGATGAACTTGCCTAAAGGTGAGATGATCC
>JAQHUG010000337.1:605042-616108 GCA_028555095.1 Dicrostonyx torquatus | reverse complement strand
GTCACCCACCATGGGTTCATCCATGGGAAAGATTAGTTCTCCTTCTTACAGGGAGAATTAATTACCTATAGTTCTTTGCCTAAAGGTGGGGCCCTGTGAAATCTTTATATGTCAAGTTAGCATATTTGTTGCCATCACCACTGTTCAGATCTTATGTATGCAGCCATATTTTGAGGTATAAGGGGTGTAGCTTCTCTTTCAGTCATTTCTAGGAGACACAAACAGTAGATTTTCTTGGACTCTGGCTCTTATATTCGTCCTGCCTCCCCTTCGGTGATATTCCCTAAGCCGATGTTTTGAAATATTTTAAATTTAAATATTTTACATATCTTGTAGTGTGTGCTGTATGTGTAAGCGCAGTTCCAGTTCTGATGCCCCCCTCCATCTTCCCCAGGCATTCCCAAATGCTAGGCTTAGCCAATACATACCAATACAACATTCACAAGGATTACTAATGATAAGAAGCAATAGGAGAACATTAAATGTGTGAACACTGGGAAAAGAAATGGTTAAAGGGTATGAACCTTAATTCAATCTTCTGAGTACTGATCTGAGCTATAGATTAAGATAGATGAAAGACGTAGACAAGGAACAAGAGATAATGGATAATTCAGCAATCACCATCAAAATGTGGCCCCACATGCTCTTTGTTGGGATCCTGCAGAGAGTCATCTAGATTCTCATACCCAGACGGCAGCTCCTATCACATCTGCCTGAGGATGTGACGTAGCCCTCACGGGTTCTTGTTTTCATCAGGGTTGTGTAGCACTCAGGGCTCATATTTGTATGGATGTAGTTTTAATCCCTTTCTGTGCCTGGAATCCAAGGTGACTCAAAAGGTTTGGACTCAGAGGTTATGTCTATGCTTTTTAATCTTCGTGAGGCAAAGGAGATGAGATAGAATGACAGAATCAGGCAGGAGAGTCTGCGTGACAGTAAAGGAGAAAGGCATACCCCAGAAGCAAACAAACGAAATGACATGTGTGTAACTGACCTGGGAAGAGACAGATATTATTTAAAGACTCTTGTTCCTTCAATCAGTTTATCACGCTATGCAAACAATGACCTCAAGAAAGGAGCTTCCTCAGGAAACTCCTTCACAAAGGAGGAAATATTGGGAGCTGGGCCACAGCTGAAGGAAGAAATGGTCACCTGGAAATAGACTTCAAGCAGTTCTAACAACTCTTCCTGACTCATGATTTAGATTTATCTTTAGAACTATATTTTGACTTTTTAATTATGTTTAAGTGTGGGTCTGCATGTGAGTCCACATGAGACCAGAAGAAGCAGGTGACTTGTTGTCAGGGATGGAATCCAGATGAACTGCTCAGTATGATTGCTTGAACTAGGCTCTTTGTAAGAAGAGTATAACATTTTAATCTCCAAGCCTTACTTCAAGTCCCATTCATTATATTTCAGGTTAACATACAATTCTTTAATACTGACAGTGAGCAATGATGTTTTAAGAGTATGTTTTATGAGGGTGCATTTTGATTGGTCATGATATAATACATGATATGTTAAGTGTATAAAGACAGTAAAACAATCCTTTGACCCAACAGTCTTCAGGGATTTCAGGCATGTATATATCTGAAATTATTTAGAAGAGACAGCAATCACAGGGTCTGACTGGGCCTGCACCGGGTCTTCTGAGTGTATAGCTATTAAACTGCTGTTTTTGTGGAACTCCTACCAGTGGGAGTGTATGCTTTTGAAACATGTACCTCCTACTGGGTTGCCTTGTCCATCTTTCATAGCTGGGATTTTGTCCTGACTTACTGAGTTTTGATTTAACATCTTTGGCTGTCCTCTGTTGGATGCCTGCTCCATTCTGAAGATGAAATGCAAGGGAAGTTGATCTGGGGGAGAGAGTGTGTGTCATACGAGCTACGATGAATGGAAGGAGCAGAAACTGTGATCAAGACGAAAGAAGACTCTATTTTCAATTAAAATTTTATAAAGGATAAATTATTACTAATATTATACTTTTAAGACTAAAATGATATATCTTTTACCTTTTCATATTTACTTTTTATTTATTCATTGAGCATGTGCGTGTGTGTGTATCTTTGTGTGTGTGCTGGCCTGCACATCACAGTAAAGCATTCAGGAGTTGGTCCTCTCCTCCACTTCAGTGATTTCAGGGATCAATAAAACTCAGGTCCTCAGCCATGAAAAAAAACATGCCCTAATCTACTGAGCCATCTCTCTTGTCACAAATATACTAGTTCTAATGGCTACTTCAACAGTGATGGCTAAATTATGTACTGTAACTGTAGTTAGCCACAAGATTAGCAATTGGATTCTGTTTTCTATTCCCAAAGAGACTAAAGCATTCTGATTACCATTTTATTACTAAGTTTGACATCATTCCTTACATATTCCTTAAATACTTTAATGAATTTAATGTATTGATTTTAAAATTTGTAGGCAGGACTTTTATTAAGTGATGTTCAAAGCCAAGTGGCCTTCCTCCAATACAAGATGTTTTGAGCACAGGGATGAACACCTACCCTTTTAAGTTAGTAAACAGTTGACTACATCAAAGCAGTCTACATGTCTCAGACATACTTAGTAGCTTTAGGTAAAGATAATAAAGCATTGCTTTTTATTTTTGATTTTGTGATGGATTGAGTCTTTTTTTATTGAAGTTCTGTTCTTCTTGTACTGTGTCTAAACATATGACACTTTTTTTGCCTCATCCAGATTGTTATTCATTGCTACTTTCTGTGATGTTTAGATTTTTCTTTTCCAACATGACACAAGTCTTGACATATGAGAACAGAAAATCTCAAATGAGGAGATGCCTCCATCAAATTAGACTGCATAGAGGTCTGTGGAGCCATTTTCTTAATTGCTAAATGATTTAATAGGACTCATCCCACTGTGGACAGTGCTGTTCCTGGCTAGGTGGGACTGGGCTGTGTAAGAAAAGTAGTTGAGCAGTCTGGGTAAGCCAGTAAGCAGCTTTCCTTGGTGGCCTCTGCTTCAGTTCCCGACTCCATGTTCCGGCCTATAGTAGAAGCATTCTCTGGGACTTTGTTTCTTTTAATACCAATTATGTTAGGATTAAGAAGGGGTGCTATCAAAGTTTTTTTCTGAATATATTATGCTCACCGGGTGATTTATATACTTAAGTATATTTATGTGATGTTTTTCTCTATTGATATATTGAACCAAATTTGCAACACAGAAT
This sequence comes from Dicrostonyx torquatus, assembly GCA_028555095.1. Classification (NCBI taxonomy): domain Eukaryota; kingdom Metazoa; phylum Chordata; class Mammalia; order Rodentia; family Cricetidae; genus Dicrostonyx; species Dicrostonyx torquatus. Next base: position 612,912 of record JAQHUG010000337.1, on the reverse strand, counting down.
AACTCCATCTTGGTTAAGGTGAATGATCTTTTGAATTTGTTGTTGATTTATTACACTGTGTTTAATTCGCTCATTTGCCTGTTGATGGACACCTAGATCTTAAAGTCTAGGGTTTTGTAGTATTTGCTGGTAGAGCTGGCAGTGTCACCGACACTAAGAAAATATACAGGCATAGGGAGGGAGAGGGTTGTGAGGTTTGTTTGTTTGTTTAGAGTTGTTTTCTTCCCAAAGGGAGGAGGGTGTTAAAGCTGGAGTTTCTCTGTGGGAAGTAGGAAATAACTTGCCTGTGGAGAGACTGCAAAAGTGACCTAAGAACTAGATCGTTTTCTATTCAGAACTGTGGACTGTATGTCTGTTGTCTCTCTGTCTGTCTGTTTGATTCTATTGTAGCCACAAAATCAAATGTAGTCAGACTGACTCAATTTGATCTGAATGAACACTTTTCTCTTTTTTACAAGTTGTAGAAAATTCTATTTTATACTTTCAATATTTCTAAATTTAAAAGTATGTCATGATAAATATATACTATAATTCACTCATTCTGGGTACTGAGTAAAGCCTCTAAATTTGGCAATCCATTTTTTTTTGTTCTGGGAAATAGTTTAATCATTTATTAATTATTTCTTACCATCTGTTTTTCTTCCCTGCCCATCTGGATCTTCTATTATTTGGCTTTTGAAATTCAGGAATTGACAGTCATATGGGCTGCCATTTTCTCTTTTCTATATTTTCTTTATGTTCACTTATTTATTTTCCATATAAAATTTAAGAGAAATTCAAGTAGATCATTCTATTTTTTAATTAAGACATCTGTTACTTTGTTTTAGAGATTAGTTGTGGTCTGATTTCTGTGAGTGTGTAAGTCAGTAAGTTACAGAACTGTTTGTTTTGTTTCTACACTATTTATCCTCGCTGTTTAATATTATTTCACATAGTTTACATATTTATTTTGGCCTTGTCGTCCATGTGAGGGTTTTTTCAATTGTCAAATTGTCAAGTCATGTAAACTTCCATCTCTTTATAAAGAGAGGGACACACGTTGTAGTGATAGTTCAAACCTTCAACTCCAGCTATCAGGTGTCTATGATGGAGGCAGAGCCAATAATAGATGACTGTAAATTCAAGACTAGTACGGGCTGCATAAAAAGAGCCTATCAAAGGAGAGGGAGATGAATTGGAGGATGAAGAAGGAAGGAACAACAAAAATCATGGCTTCATATTTCAGATTGTTGATTAAATGTCCTGAGCTATAAGCTTCACTGTGGTTGACACAAGTGAATGCTCTTTAGTAAACTCCCAATATTGTGTCCAAGGGATGGCTCATATTAGTCCTTGGACTTTAACACAGAGGCTACTGTTACGGTTGTGAAAAATTTTGTGTTGCTGTGGAGGACAAGCCCCTGAGACAGGCATTCTCTTTGCTGTCTAAATTCATAGTTTCCCATTTCAGTCATGAGTGTAAATATTTCTAGACTCCTAACATGATTGTGCATTGATGGGGAGCTAGTACTCTAATGACTAATCCAATAAGACGTCAGTACTCTAGTAATAACTGTAAGTCTTGTACTGAAAGGTACTTTGAAATACATGTACAGAGAGAACCTGCTCAATACAGAATATTTCCAGCTCACATAGAAGCTTAAAATCAACTTTCAAAGAACCACTAAGCAAATTCCCTTCATTTACTTAACAGAATGTCTCTATGTTGATTATATTTTCCAGACCTATACATATTTATTTTAAAATCACTACTTTATAGTGGGTTCAAAAGTTTTAAAAAGTATCAAAATTGTGCTTATGTCTTTAACACTCTATATTAAAGAGAAGTTAGCTCAAGAGAATATATATATATATATATATATAATGTTAGTGAACACATACATTTTCAGAGAAAATGGAGTTTTAAAAATCTGCATTATTTTCTAAACTTTTATAATTCCCAAATTTAAATTTATTCATGCAATGGGGACATTGGGAATGAGGTTAGATTTGATGCAGAGTTTGAAAAAGTCTTGTGCAAATACCCACCAGCAACTGACTTGTTGTAGTATCTCTGGATTTGTTTAAGAAGTAAGATTTCATGATAGATGAAATTTATCAACTGTCTCAGCAATGGATGGAGAGTGTTGGCCAGTAGGTGGGTAAAGTGACACTGTGTGGCATTTACAGAGACCTTTGTGGATACTCATTACTGAAAAATTGTGGGTAGCTTGAGATATTTCAGTTAAAATATTTGCTTATAATTTTCTCTGGATCATTCATTTAGGTTTTTTCTTTTCCTTCTGTCTGTTTCCTAGAGTTCATAACAAGGTAATACTGAACTTTTAAAAAGAGTTTAGGAGTGATCTTTCTCTTTCCATTTTGTGGAACAATTTGAAGATCATTGGTGTTATTATTCTTAATAGATCTGGAAGTATTTAATTGTAAGTCTATCTGGGCCTGGAATTTTCTTATTGCTTTAATATAGTTTTTCTAAAATTACTACTGTATTTCATGTTTTTTACATATTCTGTTTATATATCCTCTTGTTTAACTTTGGTAGACAATGTGTCTAGAAGTTAATTTACTTTTTAATTTTTGAATTTGCAAATTTGTTAGAATATAAGTTTTCAAATCACATAGTAGCAGTACTTTGACTCTCATTAGTGTCAATAAATTATCTTCTTACTTTAAGTTTTATTTATTTATTTAAAAAAAACCTATCTTTTTCGGCCTTGGTCAACAAAGACACTTCCCAACACACATGCTTAACATCCACTGCCCATGGATCTTATTTTCTGTTTTTCTAATTATATGCATATGAATTTCTACAATTGCTGTATTTCATGAGATAAAAGAGCTTTCCCCAGCAATACTTTTGTTGTAGATCCAAGAATAAACTTGCTACATGCTGCCAATTCTGCTGTCTCTAGAACGTTGCCTTTGAATAGCATTTCCATGGATTGTGATTTCACAACATTATCTTTCCCATATACTCTCCTTTGCTCCCATGAAGTCAAAAGAACAATTCATCATCTCGTCTGGTCTGCTTACCCAGTGCTAAGATGTCTGGCTTGCTCTTCCCTACTAGTACCCATCAGGATGGACAAAAGGTATATAGAAAAGCCATTTTTAAGAACAAAGTTAGACATTATGAATGGGAATATTCTCAATGTTATGTGCTTCTCTGAACACGTCTTTATGTAATACAAGGCTAAATACAATAAAAAATAATAAAAATTTAAAAATCAAGAAAATACTGTCTTTTCTCAATTTACATACCAATCCCAGTTCCCACTCCCCCACCATCCTGCTCCCTCCACCTTTCTCCTCACTCCCCCAGCCACTCTTCAGAAAGGAAGTAAACAATGTCCAGCACATTGCTTTGGGGCAAAACCAAGCCACCACCCCCATATCTAGGCTGAGTATGGTATCCCTCCATAGAGAAAAGCCAAAAAAGCCAGTACAAGCAGTAGGGCTAAATGCTGGTCTCACTGCCAGTGGGTACAACGTCTGCCCCAGTCATACAACTCTCACCCACATTCAGAGGACTTAGTTTGGTCCTATACTGGTTCCCCCGATGTCAGTCCAGAGTCAGTGAATTTCCATTAGTTCAGGTAAACTGTTTCAGTGGCTGTCGCCAACCTGATCTTTTTCCCTTTGCTTATATTATCGCTCCTCCCTCTCTTTGACTGGACTTTGGGAACTCAGCCCAGTGCTTCGCTGTGGATGTCTGCATCTGCTTCCATCAGTTGATGGGTGAAGGTTCTATGCCAAGATTTAAGATAGTCATCAATCTTACTACAGGGCAAGACGAGTTCAGGCGCCCTCGGCCCAGTAATTTAGCTAAGACCCTAAGCAAGCATGTAGAAGTATCTTCTTTTTCAGCTTTAATTTTGCTTTGAGTCTTTTATTTCTTTTGGTTAATTTGGCTATAGGATTGCCGGTCATATTTTTTATAAAGATGCATTTTGGTTCTAATTATGTGAATGCCTGTGTGTGTCTGGAGATGAAAAGGTGCACACCAGAGCAGGTACCTACAGAATCCCCCTAATTCTACCTTTGCAGAGATCTATGTATTTCATTCATTGTTTATATTTTCCTTTAGTTTTCATTTCATTTCTTCCCCAGTATTTAACATTTTTTGCTGTATAAACATTTGCTTGCACTTGTTTTGAGAAACATCACATTGTACTTCATCCAATATTTGTGTTTCCCAATGTGTCAATAAAACACAATCACTTGCTGGGCATGGTGGTGCACACCTTTAAATGCCAGCACTTGAGAGGCAGTGGCAGGAAGATCTCTGTGAGTTCAAGTTCAGCCTGATCTATAAAATGATCAGGGAATTATAAATTCATATGCCTAGATACAACTGCTAAATAAGAGAAGATAAATATTGGGTCTTAAGAGCAGGAGGGCTGTCCCTAGCTCCCCCCAGCTGCAGTACTCAGGGGAGTGGCCCTTGTACCTTGCCTGGGCAATGCAATAGAGCAGGCCGAATGGGTAAGGTGGCAGAGAGCTGACCCTGAAGGCATTAACCAGGGGAACTGGCCCTACCCCTTGCTCATTGCTTCAAGAGGTGTATTAGTCTGGGCAATGTTGGAGAGCTTACCGTGGTTGTGAGGCACACCGACCCTACAGCTGCCCAGAGCCAGATTCATGGTTATGACTTGACCCACCCCAACATCCATTTTTGATCTTCTGGAGCAGAGGCAAGATGCAGTAGCCACCCGGAAGCAGAGAAAACGAGATAAGAATGCTGCACTGAAAAAAGGTACCAAGCCACGTGACTGAAAAAAAGATAAGATTTATGGGTTAATTTAAGTTGTAAGAGGTGCTTAGTAACAAGTCCGAGCCATAGGACAAACAATTTATACAAGCTTTTGCATGTTTCTTTGGGACTGAGTGACTGTGGGACCAGGCAGGACAGAAATTTTCATCTACATTCTGCAAAGCTGTAAACATGGAGACCAGAGGTTGCCACGGGCTCAGGAGACCAGGGACAGGGAGAAAAGGTTGCATAGAATCATTCTTAACGAAAACATTTGACTACACGTTGCAGCTCTTGGTGCAATATTGAAGCAATAATGCTGACGCTGAAGAGTCTGTGCGTTCAGTGTGGTGGCAGATTCTATGAGACTTTTCTGCATTCCTGCATATTCTGTCTTTAAAAATACGCAATTGAAGAACTAACTGAAGATCTTCCATGTTGCTCGAAATACGATAGGGAGACGGTCACAAATTCAAGGTAGAGACCATCCTCTTTGCATGTGGGGTGTCTTCAGGAGCGATACTGGAGCAAATTATTAGCCAGCCTACCAGAGAAACACCAGGCGATGCAGACGCTAATCACAGCAGTCACTGGTAGGTCACACTGTGCAGTCTTCTCGGTGCCTTGCAGCTGCTTGCTGCATGGGTCGCTAGCTATGAAACCCGTGAGGTTGCTTTACAATCGACAAAACAAAATTTTACTTTGGGTTTCCAGTTTTCTATGTGGGGGTGGCAGATTGTCATGAAAATGGATGATTGCAGCTCTTACTCAAAGTGTATAATTATGGAAATGGAAACTTCTGAATCTTCCCCTACTTTGTTTAGCTCTTGTTTCTCTTTTCCTTTATTTCAATTTTTAAAGAATCTTTTAATTATTTTTAACTTTTTGGCACCTGAGAACAATATCGTGTTAGAATTTCTTGGCAATTTTAGGAGCGTTACTTTGAAGCACACTAGTTTCAACCCTTCCTTGATGTGCCTTGCTTGTGTCTTTATGTTGTAATAAGGTTTGTTATGTAGACCATGTTGGCCTACAACTAATCTATCTACTTCCATTTTTAGAGTTTCCAGAATACAAGCATATACTACCTGCTGAGTCCCAACAGGCTTTTTAATACAGTTTGTTGGGGAAGACGCTTATTTTTAAAACAATTTTATTAAAATATCCTACTGACAAATCTGTGAAAAATTATCATTTATAATTATAATCACTACATTTCTTAATCGAATATTCCAAACCAGACACATTCAGGGCCATGTATACAGAATCTTCTATGTAGCTGTTTGATAACAGTATTAAATTTGTAGCTATTTCTCTCTATTTTATTTAAGAAATGCATACTAAATTCTAATTGTATGTTATTTGATGAAAAATGAGCCTCATTTTTCAGTATCACTACTGAAGACAACCCACATTCAAAGAGGATCACTAATTCCATTCTTAGGGCAGATTGGTAATACAGTTTTGGATTTTAACGTCAAGGTTGCATTAACCCTGTGAAAAACATCGAACAAACCACCTTTAGATTGCAAGATCAATTTAAAGTGTGTAAGTGAAAAATTAATTTGTATGTGAGATAGTTGAGGATGTTTTATATGCATATTTTTAATTTGGGCATTATCAATGTGTGATTTGTCAATGTGTGTGAACAGTATGTCTTAGTCATTCTAACCACAGCTAAGTGTGTTTTACATACATTAACTTTATTTAGAATTGTGCTTTAGTAGAGTGTAAACAAAGGGATTATTGTATTGAGAGACTCAATGTAATTTGTTAGTTACCCCTTGTTTTATTACTAGAATATCTTGTCAGACAAAAATACAGTTTAAAAACGATGATTTGAGCTCTCTTCTATGACTAAAATGTTAGTCATTTAGAGTTGCTATTAAATACATCTTATACTTTAACCTAGCATATGCTAAGAGACAGTGTGTGAAAAATGGCTCTAATTAATGGTATGTTTATAGTCCACGCAATAATTAATGTAGCTCACTGTAATCTGCTGTTTCCCCTCCCCCATTATCATTTTAAGCCTTGATTCAGTCTTTTACCCTTATCCTAGCATTGCCAGCTTTCTGAATGCTCAGTGTTTAAATACCTCACCTGTGTTGGGTGAATTATGGTAACCACCATGGTGCTGTGTCTTTTAATCTTTTCGGTGCCCCTCGCCAGGCCTCTAAATCTTTGTCTCTAAAGTACTTTCTTACTCCCTTTGCAAAGCATTTGAAGAAACTATCAAATACTTTTGCATCCCAGAACAAGCAATATCACAACTTACAGTTATACAAAGATTCATTTTTGAAAGATTCACTCAGTTAACTATGTATATGATAACTATATATATATATATGTATAATAAATATAGAAATCTGTTAAATAGCAGTAAATTATGATTGGGAATCTAGGACAAACATCATTTATATAATATTGTGTAACTTTGCTTTCTTTATGACAGTTAGCTTTTGTTGTTTCAGTGTTTGAACATTTAGTAATTCTAGGAAGGCACAGAAATTCTCAAATGATACAAATATATAGTCCACTGTTGGAAAAACTAATGCTACTTTATCAAATTACAAGTTAATCCTTAATTAAATTAGTTAAATTCACTACCTGATTATACTTTAAAAAGTCTTTGACATGCTGACCAGATTTAATTGATTTAACATCAGTAGAAACTTAAAGCCCTTGTTATTGGTAATTGCTGTAAAACGATATAGCTTTGCTTTTCATTTAGATTAATAAACTTTCTTCTGTATTTCATATAAATTAATTCCATTTCTTTTAAGTGTAGCAACAATAGGAAACAACAACTTTCAATTAGACTTGTAAAATATTCTATTGTTGTATACAAAGTAGCCAGCTTTTTAATTGAAATCTTTACATCAGAACAGGATGTAAAAGCAAGAATTTAGAAAGATAGACTTTTGGAGACACACATCTGCCTCAGTATACAAGAAAGAGACATCTGTTACCAAACCAACATTAGTGTACCAGATAGTCATCTGTTATTATAACAATCTCATGTATCATAGAGTGACAATCCTCATACCAACATTGGTGTACCAGATAGTCATCTGTTATTATAACAATCTCATGTACCATAGAGTGCCAATCCTC
>JAQHUG010000337.1:570126-592421 GCA_028555095.1 Dicrostonyx torquatus | reverse complement strand
ACTGCTGAAGAAGACAGATGTCAGAACTTTACCTGTTAAGCCACAGCTTTGAATAAAAGAAATGGGTTAAGATGTAAGAGTTAGTTAATAAGAAGCCTAAGCTAATCAGCCAAGCAGTTTACTTAATATCGTTTCTGTGTGATTATTTCAGGTATGGGCAGCCAGAAAGCAAACAAGCAGCCTCTACTTATAAAAGATAGGAAGGACAGATACATTGACAATCTTTCAATGAAAAAATATTCTTTTAATAATAAGGATAAAAAATAGTGAGCCATAATGTCTATGTTACTTACCACACTTCATATCATCAGACAGGCAATGTGCCAACTGATGTGGAATTCCCCTCTCTGTGCTGTGAACAGGTTTCTTATCATTGGTTAATAATGAAGCTGCTTTGACCTATGACAGGGCAAAACATCACTAGGTGAGAAGTCCAAAGAAAAATACAGAAAGAAAGAAGGTGGAGTCAGGGAGACACTGTGTAGCTGCCAAAGGAGACATGGAGAAAACTTACCATTAGGTCACTTCATCATGATGATACATAGATTAATAGAAATGGTTAGTTTAAGATGTTAGACTTAGTTAATAAGAAGCCTGAGCTAATAGACCAAGCAATGCTGTAATTAATACAGTTTTTGTTGCAATGAGGGGAAGCTGGGTCCCTTGTTCCATCCCACCTGGCTCCTGGCCGCTGGGCTAGCTTACATTCAATATAACCACACAGAGATTGTATTAATTAAATACTGCCTGGCCCATTATCTCCAGCCCTTTATTGGCTAACTCTTACATCTTGATTCAACCCATTTCTAATAGTCTGTAAGTCACCACGAGGTATTGGGCTTACTGGGAAGATTCAGCATGTCTGAACCTGGCGGCTTCATGGCGGCTTTCTGTGAGTCAGCTTTCTTCCCAGCATACTGTTCTCTTTTCCCCGCCTATCTACGTCCTGCCCTATCAAAAGGCCAAGGCAGTCTCTTTATTTAACCAATGCAAGCAACAGAAATACAAAAGCATCTCCTACACCACTTTTTGTGTGATATTTGGGTCTAGGCAGCCAGAAAATGAACGTGCAGTTTCCTTTTACAGCGAATTCCCATATCTAAGGAGCATCAGTTCAGTACACTAAAATATTGTTGAAGAGAAAGAAATACATGCTAATATGACTTTCACAATAGCATTTTCATAAGTTTTACTTTATTGTCAGTTAATCCAGGTCCAATAATGAACTTCATTTATAGGTTAATTTTTCATAGATATGTATTATAGAAAAATAAGAAATATGCTGCTAATTGTCGGCAAGGTCTGCTTATTCATTTCCCAGCTGTTCAGACATGAATAATCACTCAGAAACTATATTAATTACAGCACTGTTTGGCCAATGACTCAGATATATTTCTAGCTAGGTCTTACCTCTTGAATTAACTCATTTCTATTAATCTGCATATTACCACAAGACGGTGGCTTACTGAGTAAGGTTCTGGCTGGTGTCTTTCTTCAGTAGCTTCATGGCATACCCTTGACTCCAGTTACTTTCTCTCTACATCTCTGATTGGATTTCCCACCTTACTCTGCTAAGCCATTAGCCAAAAAAGCTTTTTTTGTCAACCAACAAAAACCATACATATACAGAAGAACATCCAACATGAACTAATGACAGTTTAGTCATTTTTTGAGGTTCTTGGAATACATGTCTTAGGGTTAAAGACTGAAGGATCACTGCAGACCAAAGGTGGTTTCTGCATCTCTACATTGAGTTACACATTATGCCATCATTCCCGAATGCTGACATTCATTTTATATCTGTTCTTCTTAGTAAAAATAACTTTAAATTTGTATCAATAAACCATAATCCAAACCATTGTAAAATATTTTAATATTATTAGTTGCTTTATGGATTAAAGTAGAATCAATATAATCTACCTATTTACCCCCTCATTTCTATATCTCCCTCTTTTCATTATCAAAACAAAATTCCTCAAACTAATCTCCAATGTTCAGCTTTTTTTGACCATTACCAATTATACCTTGTAACCAAACCCCAAGCAATGAAAAACATTAATAATCAACTGAATAATCAAAACCTACCCATAACCCATCTCTTGGGAAAGTGGGTGTTATTCTTTAGACTACTTCCAGTTGTCTGGTGCATCAGTTTCTTTGGAGGAATCTTGAGAAAATTGGGATAAATATGAAGTCCAGCCTGGAGTAGTCTGATCTATCTTTGCTAGCAGTCTTAAAAATATTTTAGATGCAGAATTTGGAGGAGACTGTAACAGAGGCATTTTGAAATGCTAGGTCACCTGGGCCATCTATTTTCATTAGATTTGGCTTCTTGTCCTGAAAATATATAAACTTTTAAAGGTAACATACAATACAAGTATAGAATATATGGTGTGTACAAGTGCGTTAAGGATGTTTTTTTTGTTGTTTAGAGCCAGTAAATCATACATTACATATCTATCTTGTAGTTGTTCCAGATTTATCTTTTTTATTTCTATAGTTAGGATTTCAGTGGTCTTCCCTGATCAAACCTGACATTCTTTAACCTGGAATGAATCCACAGCTTTTCATTTCCTGTGGAAATAAAAGCATAATCTCTTTCCCAAAGCAACATACCTTTTTACTTAAATTTTGAAGTCAGATATATTTAAGTATTAATATATCAGTTAGCTTAATCTAGGAGCTTTAAAATCAAGGATCTCTTTGTAGCCAAAAGATTCATAGACAACACAAGAATATATAGGATCCAGGTTCTCTGTGCATTTCCAACTTTATGTGACTCTTTTCCTTCATATTTTTTATTCCACTTTTAAGGACTTCATCATTTAAAAACTATATATTTCTTTTTTTATGACTGACTATACCCCTTCTCTTTTCTCTTTTAAGTATTCATGTATTTTTCAACACACTGTAACCATCCAGAGGTTATTTCTGTCTGAATCTGTCTATACTGTGTGTCTGTCATGTCTCTAACCACATGAGCCTGAAAACTGGTAAGCAGCATGGCTAGGACCTCAGCCTCTGTTTTTATGACAGGCTCTGCACCGCTTTGGTTGCTGAGAGCCTAGCTTCATGGTGGAGGTACCACAAGAGCCATGTTTACCGCCTCAACTCTGGGGTGTGTTTGTGTCAATGCTGCCACTGAGTATTGTATTACATGTTGCTTAGTCCATTTAAGTGTTTGGACCAGGGCTTCTTAATAGAGCTGGGCCCATTTTCAATGCTAGTACTGAGTCAGGAAGCCTTCTTTGAAAGGCGCTTCATCTCTGTTTGCTGTTAGCAAACAGAGCCCACCTGAGAAAAGGAGGTTTACAAGAAGCTGCATTTGACTCTGATTTTGTGTTTGGAAACTATTTTACAGCATTTTCAGGTCTTACATGGATGTAGGTGCCTGACATTTGGGTGCCATATGTAGGCAGTCTTTTCTTTCCTACCTACCAGTTCCCAAATAACCAATATAGAGACTTAATATGAATTAGAACTACTCAGGATTATTTCTAACTAACTCTTGTAACTTAAATCAACTCATTTCTATTCTTCTGTGTGTTGCCCTGAGACAGCTATTTTCTCTCCTGCAAATCCTCTCTTCTCTCCATTGGGCTGGTGACTCCTATGACTTTGCCCTTCTTTCCAATGTCCTCCATGTTTTGCTTTCCTGCCCATTCTCTTCCTGCCCAGCTACAGAAAAGTCAGGTCTTTATTCACCAATGAGAGTAATACACATTCATACTATCCAGAAGTGTTATTTTAAAAAAGACAAGATAAGGTTTTATTCAAAGATTGAGACACGAAGTTCTTACTTTAACCTGCTTTGTGGTAATGCATGGCTTGGTGAATCAACTAATTCTCTGTTACATTTCCCAATATTAGAAAACATGCTCGATGAACAACTCTTAAAAACATTTAAATGACTTGATGTCAAAGGACACTGGTCTTTTGTTAAACAAAATATTTTTTCTGTGGTATTCGGGTTGTACATTGGAGTCAGACATCAGTCATAGACATTGCTTTTTTATTAGCAATTTACAATTATTGATTGTGTTTCAATTTAAAGGGGGACTATATACAATAATAATTATGTTAATAAAATAGCGTAGAACAGATGAAGAATTCATTCTGCTTTTCACCATGTATATGAATTTTTTATAGCTGTAATGGTTATGAAGTGTTGTTTTAATAAGGAGACAGTATTTTTAATAATAATGGATGAGGAATATTCCCTCAGTTTTATTTCTCTTACAGAGACCTGAAATTTGACTCCCAGCATCCACAGGGCAGGTTACAACCATTTGTAATTCCAGTTCCAGATGATTCTATGCTCACATGTGGCCTCTGTAGACACTGCATACATGTTGCACATGGCCATAAATGCAGGGAAAACTCACATATACATAAAATTAAAAATCAATTAATTTTTGAAAAGTAATGGATATCCTCAATTTTCTATAACTATAATAACTGTAGACACCTAGAGGGATGATTTTTACCTACCCTGATATTGAAGAAATAAATATAAATTTGTCATGTATATATACATATATATAAATACATATAATGTAAAAATGACAGTGCATGTATATGTAATATATAATGTAAAAATGATGGAGAATCTAGAATGGTAAATGGTAGGCTTTAACCAATGCTAACATTTTGAGGGAGAGAGATCTTGACCTATTAATCTTTAGGTCACCTGATTGTTCTTTCTACACTTCAACTCAATCATAGCAAAACTATATGCAAACTAAACTAACTGTGTAACCCAAGAGAACATATATCATATATGTACTTATGTTGGAAAATATGCTTAAACACTCATTACTACTACTTCATGTGAAATAGTAAGCAATGTGTAAACTTGTATAAATGTGTATTTAGGATCAGAATAATAAGTATGTATTTAGTTCGGGTGACAGTCTACAAAGCATAGCAGTAGCATTTGGGGATTTAATTAAATTTATGTCAAAATTTTTTTCAAGTTGCAAGGAAAAATTTCTTGAGTAATATAACACATGTTTTGGCCTTTAGAAATGTTGACAAGTGGAAACATTTACATGACACATTAGTACATTCTCCCCAACTGGAAGGGAACTAGCAACAGCTTTCGTTCATTGATTCCACAGTAAACACTCAAACCTACTCTTCTATAAATGTTTGATGGCTGAGTCCACACCTACTGGCAACAACAGACATGAAAATATGCATAAAGAACATCTATAAATATATAACAATTATGTCATTCTTTTACATGTAATTCCAGTTATTTTACTGTAGAATACAAAAAAATAAGTGCAAGCCTCAACCATATACTTAGGCATTATCTTACAAATGATATGAATCCAGATGATAGTTAATATAAATTTAACTTCAATATACTTGCATTTTGTACTGAGAGACAAGGCCTCTATGCCCCCTCCCCCCAAATACACTTTGCCTTACAGCTCTTTACATCCTCCCTTGCAGGGACTGTGCCATTGTTTTCTGAGGTTTGAAGGAGTATCTGAGAAAATTGAGAGTATTGGTTGGTGTTTCAAAGAGGTGACAAAATACTTGACATTGTTTAAAAACAATGATTTACTTCAGCACATGGTTTTTGCTCTTTTGACCCCACTCTCATGTGGCTCCATTCCTTTAAGCATGAGGGAACTCAGAATGTTATGGTGTTAACTGGAGGCTGTGCTTTTGTCCCAGCTTCCAGTCCTGAGTAATCACAAAGAAATTTATATTAATTACAAACTGTTAGACCTATAAGCTCAGGCTTATTATTAACTAGCTCTTACAACTTAAATTAACCCATTTCTGTTATTTTATATTTTGCCATTAGGCTTGAGGCTTCTAATTTCACATGTTGGTTTTTGTCACCTCATGTGTCCTTGACTCTATATTTTTGCTTGGATTTACTATCTAGGTATGCTCTATCCTGCAATAGGCCAAAACAGCTTCTTTATTTACCAATGGTAATAAAACATATTCATAGCATACAGAGGGATATCCCACAACATTATGGTGGCAGAAGCATATGATGTGGGGTCCTGTTAACAATGCCCAGAAAGTAAGTGAAAGGAAGAAAGGTGTCAGTGATAACATTATATGCCTTTCAAATTAAAGTTACCTATTATCCTTTATCCCCTAACCTCACCTTCTATATCCCTCCATATCAGTAACCTCATCAAACTCTGGATCCATCCATGGACTAAACCACTGACTAAATAGCCTTCATGATACAGTCACCTTCCAGTGGTCAGATCAAACAAATGAAGAATAATCCTTTAACATATAGACTCTTGGAGAATATGTCGTTTCTGAACCATGGAATAAACTAAATATTAAGAAAATTATTTACTTTGACTAAAAATTTATGTCTCAATCTATTATTGGTTCTGTTGGTCTGGAATGTTGGGGCTTAATACATCATGTTTAGAACATGTGACATAGAAATGCCACACCTCAAGTTGTAAGGACAAGAGAAAGGAGATGGTCCTAGAGATTTCAAAACCTTCAGGAACACATGGTGGTGTCTTAGAGTGTTTTTCTGTTGTGATAAACTATCATGGCTAAAGAAACTTCCTTAAGTTATTTTTAAGAGTTTACTTTAGCACACAGGATACACTTCACCTTCATAGGGTACTGAAGGTCACAGGAACTGATTGAAGCTGGTCATTTCATCCACAACCAAGATGCAGAGGAGTAAATGCATGTTGGTTCTCATTGTTCACCATGTATACCATCTTGAATCCCAGCTAAGAACAGTGTCCATCCACAGTGGGCAGGTCTTCCTATCTCAGTTAACATAATAAAGATTGATACCACTGGCTTGTTCAGAAGCACATACTCCAAGGGATACTAGATTTTTCTCAGTCTGACAATTAGCATTATCATAACCCCAATGGCATATATCCTTTCCACTTACCCTCTCAATGCTCTATGACTTCCTAATAGTATAAAAACCTGGGATTACATTTGTATTACATGCCCAAGGAACGTTTCCCATCCCAAAAGTAGAAAATGTGACAGAAATTTGTCATAACACTATGTTTTTTGAAAAGGGACAAGGCATGGACCCTGTTTGAATGTCATTCTTCAAGCATTTTATAAAAGATCAAGGTGAACAAACCGTTATGTGTGTAGAAAATAAAGTATGTTTCAACTTTATCTTCAGTCAGACTAAAGTGACTGATCAACTGGAGCAAGTGTCTAACAACTCCAAGGCTTTCTTTTTTACCAAGCTTTTTAACACTGTTCTTCCCTTTCAACTCATCTTGCTTCAGGAGGCTGATGTGGTTTCTCTCCTTCATCTATCTCTTGCTGCTGTAAGAATGCATGATGGTTCTTGATGGCACCTAGCTTAGCAGACCGTACTCTGACTATTTTCCTGTCACTTTCTTGCTAGACTTACATGTATCTCATCTTTTCTGCACTTGGGTTTCTTTTCCTTTTTTCTGTGTAAAATGCACATCTTACCCATCTATGGCACTAAAAGTGTTGACTTTGTGAATTTGGCACAGGGTTGTGTATGTTGGACTCTATCTTTAGAATCTAGGCTCACAGGTAAAATATTTTTGTACAAGTGTGGTTGACGAGGTCACATTAAAAATGTCATGGACTTTCACCTCTTTTTCTTCGTTTCAGCTGTGCTGTCAAAGCCCCATGTATTTTTCTGTTTTTCAATCTCAGTCTGGACTGCCTATTTAGCCATTGGTTTTCCCTAGGTATGAGGATTATTGACTGAGGTTGTGCCCATCTTTCTTAGGTACCTGTGAGTCCCCATCTTCAGATTTCAATTCCATTAATAGGTGGAGCCATATTTTGACTCTTTCTTAATTTTTAAGCAAAACACATATGGATTAATTTTGAGCATACTTTGCCATAACGAAGTCTTTCATTCACATTACAGTCAGAGTGAAAATAAGACACTTATCTTGAAACCAAAATGCCTACTTTAGCAGCAATGTACCTGTGTGAGCATATTCTGGCCATGTTCTTCTTACATGTGAGTTTGTCCTGTAGATGTATCCTATCATAAATAAAAGTCAGCTCTGGTACCAAGTTTATCTAGAAATGATGTTGCATATGTAATTTAAAATAACATGTAATGAAGCTACATGAGAGCTGGCCAGGAGTGGTGCATATTCTTAAACCAAGCACTCAGAAGACAGAGGCAGATGGATCTCTGGTAGTTAGGGAACAGCCTGGTCTGTATAGAGATTTCCAGGACATACAGGGTTACCCAGAGAAACCGTCTCTTACAACAACAACAACAAAGAAACATGAAATTGTTTAACAAAACCATTAATTCCATTACAGTAACTTACTTTAACCAAACTTTTATATATAAGTTTTGTTAAAATAATTATGTACTAACTTCTCAATGCTAAGATTGGTGTGCAATAATCAACTAATGGCAATCCATAGGATTTAAGTAATTTAGAAATACATACTTATCTATAATAGAATACACATATGCTTCTACATACAAACTTTTATTTAAATTTGGACTGAATAGTACTACTTGACAATCTTTGATTTCCCAAATACAACCCAAATCCAATGACTTCTTATGAAAGAAAACTATATACACCAGATATTGAGCCCCCATCACCATGGGCCGAGGCTCCACCAATATTCTGCTAACATTAATTGACATGTACATTTGCTTTTTTTGAATCTACAAATAATTATTAGTTTAGCATTTTTGTAGAGTACATATGTATGTGTGTGGTAAGTAATAATTTTGTGTGCTTTTAAGTTCTTACTGAATAAGAAAAGATCCCTTTCTCTTTAAATAAACCAACGAAATGACTTTCTTTAGTAAACTGAACAATACTAGTGTTCTTTAAATTGTTGAGCAGGATTATAATTTTCATAATAAAATTGTTTGTGCTAAGAAAAAATGGGTGAAATATTTTTCATATTTGCTCTTAGTCTCAATTTTCAAAGTATACCACTTCCCCTTTCTCATTGTCAAGTACTAAAGAATTTGAGGATGTGAGCTTGTGAACAATCTTAGTCAATGACACTTATGACTCAGGTGTGGTCAGACACAGAATCTTCACATTCATATGGTACCCACGTTCCAGAACCAATCCAGTGACAATTAAGAGCTGAGGCTGGAGTGAGGATGGAAGCACAGCATCTGTTAGGCCTTAGATACTTCAGCATCCCTAATTGTCACATCATCCAAAGCTCTTAAAGAAAACTGAGTAAATTTAAATTTCAGTATTTATTCTTTGAATCTGTATACCAATACGGATTTTCTAATACAGTGTTATATTACTGTGCTTTAAAGACAGCCAAAAAATGTATTATCTGATGTCTCAACACAACTATGGCTTGATTGTCATTATGACTAATAACAGAGGTGACATAGAATGACAATAGAATGACACTTTTCAGTCCTTGAGGCTGATCTTCAGTTAGTGGTTCATCTGTCTTCTTACACATGTAGAGAAATATTGATAGTGAATTCTTGGGAGAATTCATGTTATTTCCTGTGGAGAGACTACTCTATTAAACTTAACACTTCCAAATTCTCTGTACATTCAATAAAATTTGTAATGTTTTATGTGTGAAAATCTAATGATATGTCCAAAATAGAACTATCTGGCTTTCAATAAAACACTTGTAAGACTGTTGTTTTTATTCTATGAATTTCATTAAATTTTTAATGGACTTAAAATAATCACATTTTAATAAACTATATCTTCAAAGAAGACAGAGCAGTTAAATTTTGAAAGCTTAGGTTCATGTAATAAAATGAAGAAATGATTTTACAAAGCATTTGTCATTTTACTGACATTTACCAAAGAAAGAGGTAATGGTTTTGATAGGAATTTTTTCTTTTTCATAAAAAATTAAATTATGTCTTTTAGTCAGCAGGAAATGAAAATTATATTTGAGAAGAACACTTGGGGCCAGTCTATAGAACAGTGTCTTTTAAACTAATTTAAAGTAATGATACTTCAAATGAGAAGAGTAATCCCCAGAGGGTTTAATGAAGGAAAATACTGGATAAAAAACATGACCAAAAAGTAGATTTTGGAATCTGACATCAGTTAGGAAAAGATCTAGTAAAGCAATGTCGCAAAAGTCTAAGAAACGTGTTTGACGGAGTCTAGATTCAGCTGTCTCTCTAGTAATAGCCATGAATCATTTGGCTTAATTAGGTATCATTCTTCAACTAGGGGAGAGAAAAGATAAACATTAACAGTGCCAAGTTATCAAATGTGAGGGCATAATATAAAATACAAGAAGGATTAAGTTCACCCACAAAAGTTTTATTAAAAAATTATTGAAACAGAAACTTATTTTCCTTCAATTGATTCTTGTTCTGTGAGTAAAAGGTCATGCCACTTGCCCTAGGTTGTCCATGCACCATCTTATTTAACTATCTTTCCAAACAATATTTTTAATTTTTTCATTATATCATGTAATCTATTACTATAAATTTAGTTCAGAATTAAATAACTAGTTCCTGATTAAGTTCAGGAAGGAAGGGTCCCTCCCTTGTCTTTGCCCCTGACACTGATACGTCTTCAGCAATCTAAAGAAACATCACATACAGGAATGTAGTAACAATGTTTCCTCACCTTCAACTGGTAGTGGGATTTCACTGGACATTAACGTCATTGGTCCTCTGATCAACGACTAGTACATAAAAAAGCATGTCATGTGAAACATAACCATAGTAGTAGTGTTTTGAAAAGATTAAGGACTGATATATTTTGATATTTAGTGATCCCTGAGTTGTGTATTCTTCCCCCATGCATTGCTATTGGGAAATGGTAGAAACTGTAAAAAGTAGGAAGCAGTGGGAGAAAGTTAGGTTACTAGGGGTCATGTCTTTGATGATGGGAACCCAGCCCCTCCTCTTCTCTCTCTACTTCTCAACTGTAATGAGATGAGAATCTTGGTGTGCTATGTGCTCCCACCATGGTATACTGCCTTGTCACAAGTCCAAAAGTAACAGGCCAACTAACCATGAACTGAAACCTACAAAACTATGAGCCAAAATAATGTTATTTTTTTCTTTGTAAGTTGATTTTCTCAGGTACTGCTGTAGCAGAATACTAAAAAACATTCTGTCTTTCTCTCCCTCATTCTTCTTATGTGTATATATGTACACATGCACATATATATATGTGCACACACACACGCATATGTATACATATGTATATATATATGTGCATGTGGATATCTATATAAAAATATATACTTTATGATTATAAATAAGTTTTGTGTGAGTGTGTTCTGAGTTCATCTCAGTGACTGTCTTCAACCAAAAAGTATTTTAAAGTAATTTTAAACATCTACTGTAATATATTTGTACTGCTTGCTGTAGTCTTCCCTGAATATAAATAGAACCATAGCAGGCAACTCTAAACCCTGCAAAGTAAACTCAACAAAACAGAATATAAATTCTTCTTTGTGCTTTTTCTTGTAGATCAAATGTTGCTAGTACTTGTCAGATTCAAAGCCATGCAATTCAATACCAATAGAAGGTATATGCCTCTTCTAAAATTAATCATTTTGAACAGTAGGAAGGATAACTAATTTCTGATTTGAAATGAACCAATTAAAAACAGTGTGGCAAACAGATTAAGACAAAACACCTGCAGTAGGAACTCCCCAGTTCTTACTCTGCTGCTAGGGTTAGCTTTACTTTGAGCAAGTTCAATTCTAGATTTTTCTATACAAATTTTTGTATAAATTTGATTTAGAAAAAAAGAAAAATGCTAACAAAAGCAAGACATATTTACTAAAACCAGTGTGCATATTCTTAAACAATTCATGATGTCTTATCTAACAGAAACTACATGTTCAGTAAGGTATATGACACAAATACACATCACACAAATTAGCATTGCATATGCAGGTATGACTACGCAAGCAAATCATGAAAAACACATCCTCAAGGTTTTCCATATGCAGACATATGTCTATACCCAAAATAATCTATTTGTATTTGTTATTTGTTCAAATGCTATATGATAGAGGATATTGTGATGATTCTGTCATAACATATGTATGGACTAGAAGAAACTGTATGATATCAAGCCTGCATACATATGTCTTTGCTTTCTTAGGTCACATGAGACAGCAACACATTGTTGTAGAGAAAAAATCATAAACACTACATCAGGCCTGACTCAACCATATTTATTTGGTCAGTGGAAGTCTATCCAAGCATTCTTTCTAGATTTATATTTCCTAATCAATGTGAATAACACTGAGTTCATTTGTTGTTAATAAGCTCTAGATTTGAAATTCTAGGCACAGGACTGTAAAGCAGCTTCCATTTCCAGTTATTTTATAAAATACTTCATAGGTACAAGTAGAAAGCTTAGTTGTTATTCGGATGGTTATGTGTCTGTCTTTTCTGGAATTCTCCTAGGAAACCTATCTAATATTAATTTTTGAGGAGTAAACAGTTGGCTTCATCTACCAGTCTGGGACAAAATTAAAATATTTAACTGATTTATTTAAAACTTTTTAAATAAAATATTTAGTCACTGAGATTATTGAATTTTACAAACAGAAAAAAATTCTTTAATGAAACTGTTTTTGATCATTTAGAACATGCAAATTCTTAATAATGATTGTTAATTACTGCCAACAATACAATGAAAACATCATGGTGTTCAATTACTCTGCCTTAGTAGGTCTTGGTGTGTATTTAGGAATTACTCTGTTATGACCACAGAAATATACAGTGTTTACATAGAGGTATTAAGTTATCAGATAGCAGAAATTGTTGGCTCACGTTTTTTAGTTGAAATACTTTGGTCATTTTCTTTCTTTTATTCTATTAATTGGAAAGTAATTGGGATAGTTCCATTTTGCACTGAAGACCCCATTAGAAAGTTGAGGTGAAAACCAGTAGAATAATTATAGCAAAATAAGCTTAAAGTTAACATTAATATGAAATACAGACTTTTAAAACTATCTCAATATATTAAAAGCTAATGATGTCTTAGGGGTTCCACTCTCTATGGCTTTAATTTAAAACAACTGCTAAAGGAATCTTTTTTTTATTTAGTCATTTGCACTTCTAATTATGATCCTTGCCATGCTAATGTTACACAATGATTTTACTTATACTTATACTTATTGGTTCCAAGTATATATATATGCTCATCATTTTAGATCCAGGTTGTGCTTTTCCTCAGATGGGCTTTCAATGATCACATATGCAGAAGTATTATTATATGTATGTGCTTAACCAGATGGTAAATGGATGGACAGGGAATACATTTATTTTTTTCTATGTAAAACGAAGTATAAATTTACCTATGATGTAAAAGAAGCAGATGGCATCATCCTAAAACCAGTATTTATTCATTTATTGTAAGGTACAGAAATGGATTATGCACATTAGGGAAAACCTTTAAAAATGCACTTCTGTATTTGAACACTTCTAGTGAAAAGGAAAATAAGATATAAAACAATATCATATAATGCTTGCAGTTCATAACAACTTTTTTCAAATAAAATTCTTAGAAATTTACACTTAGCAGATTGTTCTTCAGGTGTTAAATTCTTAGGCTAATAGCTCTAGATATCAGAACATTTATGGGAACTTTTATTTACCTTTATATTAGAATTAGCAATACTTTATATGTGCAAATGGCTGTTAGTAGTAAATATAATTTTATTTGATAATTTCTGGGTTTATGTATAACGCCACGAGCTCATTTGTGTTTTAATTCTAAAATTCCAGAACCTTGTATGACTATTTGGATTGATGTACTCAATGTATATTTGAGCCCACAAATATTTGACAATAATTTACATGGAAATTTATAACTGATATCATTATTATGTTTGCTGACAATTAAAAAAATTGTGCTATTCATATAATGATTGTATAAAATGAGAAGAATTAGAAAATGTAAGCCCAGTCTCAATGATTCTGCTCTATTTTATTTGTTTTCTAAAGTCAAGGAAAATAGAAGCATAGTGAATTACATAGAAGAGAAGTCATCTTGGATTTTCAGTTGACTAACATAATGTTAATCGTAATTTTAAACTAGAATAACAAAATAAGCATTCAGTTTGTTTGTAATTAAAAATGGAATAGAATAGGAATCAAGTAAAAAATAGACCAGAGTAGAAAATAAAAAAAAAATGATTTTTGGTCATGTTCTAGAATGTGAATAAATTTTATTGACTATAAAACAGCGCTAAGAGAAAACATATCACTTTAAAATTCTAAGTTAATAAATTAAACTTTTATTTTAGTTATTATTTAGTTCAGATTAGTTACAATATCTAACACAGTCTAAATGTTAACAGCTGTCAAGATGGGAGTAGCATCAAGGAAAAAACAAAACAAAATAAAACCCCTAAAACCCTCCTGTTCAGTAATTATACAGCCCACATTTTCATGACCCCTGAATCAAATTATGACTGGTTATTAATTATTTAAACAAAGTGATAATAAAAGTTCAAATAGCATGAAAGACAGCTGCCTATTACCAACATCCTTTGTTCATTTGCATACTCATTATGTTTGTATAAAGACACCTATTGTCTTATTTAAAGAAAAAACAATAAAATTTCTGATTAAATACTTGTAAAAATTACCATGGTTAAATTTCCTTGGTAAGCTATTTATAATATGATTCAGTTCTTACTTGGTAAAATGCAGGATTTTAGATCAACTATGATTCAGGAAAAGTTACATTCCTGTATCTGCAAGATTCTTTCCTCTGATTTTAGCTTTAAGTAACCATTTTCTTTTGAATTCAGAGACACTAGCTTCTTCCACCTTGGGTTTCTGTCATATTTTCTGTCAAATTTATCCTATTCATTCAGCAGTAGAAAGACAGTGAGAAAAAAACTTAGTAGGTCTTAAGAGGCCAAGCTGAAAATGGCACATATTACTATTCCACTCAATCACCTCACTGTGCCTACCTGCAGATGTGGCTGGAGGATTCAGATTCATTGTGTGCAAAGGAAGAAAAAAAAATCCTGTGATGAACATTAGTCTCTCCTGAAGAAACCATGTTCCTTTGGTTATTTCTTAGAGCTTTCAATTACATTTTATGGAAATTGGTTAATAAATGAAGGAAAAGAAAAAAAGACTTATCAGGAGAATAAGTACACAAGAAAGAGTTAAGTATTTGTTTTTTACATTCATTTTATTCATTAAAGATTTTGCTGAATTTGTGAGATGGGAATGATGCACGGTGTATGCCCAACTACATCATGATCAAATGGAGAATGTCCAAAGTGCTAAGCAAGAGATTTAACTATACCAACTCATCTTGATGGCCTGAATATTGGGTTTTGAAGTGAGGTGTCTTTCTTTATAGATTTTAGTGCCTTCTTTGTAAATTGCATAGATTACATTTTAAAACACAATTAGTGAAAAGAAGCCTCAATTGAAAGAGTGCAAGGAGAGATATATAGAAGGCTAGGAATAGTGAACAAGAAGGGAGAAGATATGTAATTGTATTATATTTCAAGGAAACAAGATAAATTAATTTTAAATTAATTTAAAAATTGAACATTTTTATGTTGTAGAGTCCCCATAGCATTCAGTATTACAATGATTTGTCTTATAGAAAAAAAAGTGAATTAATATGTCCATCTGTCTATCTATCTGACTGACTGATATTTAATAATTAATGATACCAATTATCTTTGTTTTTCTTCTCACATATATAACTAGAGGAGATATTAAATATGAAATGTGATAAACCATGAAAGGACAGTGCTCTAGAAAATAAAATTCACATTATCTATTGTTCAGGACATTGTAAGAAAAGATAAAAAGTCTTGTGCAGTATTTAAAATTGGCAAAGTAAGTGGGCTCTGTAGTACAAGAAAAGGAGAAATATAGATGATAGAGATGGATACATGATATAGAAGAAAGATGCAATCCAGTGGAATAAATCATAAGCATCCAGAAGATCTGCTTGAATATTAATGAAAAAAGCCTGATAGTGCTTGATAAGTTAGCTATAATGATATCTTGTTTCTGTTTTAACTAATAAAGATTGCCTGAAGATCAGAGTGCAGAGCTAACTAGCAGTGGTGGCTCACACTTTTAATCCCAGGAGTAGGGAGACAGAAGCAAAGGAATCTATGTTAATTAAAGGCCAATCTGGGCTACACAAAATTGATCCAGTCTAAAAGAGAAGCAGAAGATAGAGCCAGAGACCCACATTCACCTCAGAGCAAGGGACTGAGCTATCAAGGTCCAGTGGAAGAGCAAAAGGAGGGAGAAGAGGAGCAAGGAAGTCAGGACCCTGAGGGACTGGCCCACCAACAGAGACAGTGTGCTTGATCTATTGGGAGCTCATCAAATCCAGCTGGATCAGGACTGAATGAGCATATGACCAAACCGGACTCTCTGAATGTGGCTGCCAATGGGGACTGACCGAGAAGCCAATAATAATGGCACAGGGACCTATCTATCTCTTCTGCATGTATTGGCTTTTTGGGAACCTACTCTATATGGATGCATACCTTCTTAGACCGAGAGGGAGAGGGGAGGGTCTTGGGCTTTCCACAGGGCATGGTATCCTGCCCCATCTTAAGAAAGCAGGGGTAGGGTGGTGGGGTAGTGGGGGAGTGGGGGGGCCTGGGACAAGGGGAGTAAATGTAAATTTTTCTTTTAAATTTAATAAAAAATGGGAAAAAAGAGAAACAGAAATTACTCAAAGGTGAGTCTAGCTCTTGGGATCACATGCTTATAATCTCAGCACAGGGGAAGTGAATACAAAGTGATATGGCTTGACAGAGACAGGAATATAAGGCAGGAGGAGATGGGAGCTCATGGCAGTCTTAGTAGTAGTAAGACTTAGCAAGTCTGAGAATGCCATCTACGCAGTCAGTCTGAGGACAGGATTGCCTTTATGTATGAACATTGGTAGAAGTAAGAACCTTGTGGTTGGCTGCTTTACTTCCCTGATCCTTCAGCAACTATCCCCTGATAGCTGACTTAAGGTTGTTAGCAATTTTTCATTATAGCTTTTTTTGTTGTTTTGTTTTTTGTGTGTTATTCATTTTGTTTTGTTTTGTTTTTTTATTTTGAGACAGGATGTTTCTGTAGCTTTTGGAGCCTGTCCTGGAACTCGCTCTGTAGACAAAGCTGGCTTCACACTCACAGAGATCTGCCTAATTCTGCCTCCCGAGAACTGGGATCAAAGGCATGTGCCACCACTGCCCTACTCATTATAGCTTTTACTGTTTTTTTTTTTCCTCAGCCAAAAGTTTCGATGTTTAATTTAATCTATGTCTCAACAATTGCCTGGTAGTTTTAACACATACAATATTAACTATGATTCACATTTTAAGTCATATATTCTTTTTCTATTGTAGCATTCAGTGACAGACTTTCCTCAGAAGCATCATACAGTCTACCATCTGTCAAGCACCAAATCAGCAAAATGTTAAGTTGTAATTTTAGCTTCATTAGTGCTTAGGTTGACCAAGAAAATATATTTAAACATTGAAGTGTTTAATCATGTCTTGCAATCTGAAGTTTGGAGGGGACCTTGTAACAGAATACCTGTGTTTACAGCCTAGGAATTCTTGGTAGAGGCATATGTGACTTGTTTTACTATTAGATTTAGCATGCTTGTACATAACACACAGAGTTCATTCCTTGTTCTTCTGATAAAGGAATATACCACTGTTACAGCATTTACACAGTGACCGACCTTTCAAATACACTGAACCTTCTGATGAATGAATGGTCAGTGTTGGCATTTTCAAGTGGGAAAGGAACTGTTTTAGAGATGTAATCTTTGCTGCATCTACCGTGACGTTTAGTCATAACCTTAAAAGTACTGTTTCCTTGTCATGCAAGCATGGGTGCATAACACAAAACAGATTTTTGTCTTAATGCTGCTTACTGGTTATGAGCGTGAACGAATGAAAGAGTTTTGGACTTTTGATGTCATAAAATTTCAGTAGGTTCCTGAGACATACTTTAGTGTATATCCCCATTAGAACAGCAGTTCTCAGCCTCTGGTTTGCTACTTTCATATAAACCAATATTACAGTTATGAAGTAGCAACAAAAATAATTTTATGGTTGGGGTTTAGCACAACATAAGGAGCTGTGCTAAAAGGCGGTAGCATCAGGAAGGTTAAGAATCAGTTTAGAGAGGGCTATTAAGTAAACTGTAATAGTTTTGGTGGTAAATGTCCACAGGAACTCCAGAGTTATGTTATTAAGGGTAAAGGTGGATGTTTTGAGGTACAAAACCTTGGGGAGGGGAGTTCTTTAGTTAAGCAATTGATGACCTTGAAGATTCCTTTAAATTTTCTCTTTTACTTTCTTGCTATGGTACTTTTGCTCTTCCATACATTGCCTACTATTGTTACAGTAAATGGAACAATAGCAATGTCTCATCAATTAGAGATGGATTTTTTTGAACCACGAACCTAATTGATCTTTCGTATAAAAAACACAAAAAGAAACAAAGCCTACTTTATTCCGAGGACCAATATGAGTGGCCAGTGGCATAGCAACTCAGATTTGCATCACCCAAAATTTCAAGTTTCAGTGAGTCAGCAATTTTGTGAACTTTTACAGTAACAGAACATAGATAACCATAAAACACACTCTTCCCATACACAGGTAGATAGAGCAGGTGCACAGGTTATAACAAGTAATGAAAATCTGTTACAAACCTTAGATGCTATGTGACAGCACGCTTAGCCCTTGAGTTGATGGAAACTAGAGATTTGTTTATATATTTACAAAATTATGTATAATGGTCACAATAGATGTCAGGTCACACACAAAGGAAGTGGTTAGTATTAGGGGTCTAAAAATTCCTTGAAATAGTTTGGCCCCTGACTCACAATAGTCTAACTTCTCAACTTCATTGACATTCTAGTCAGTCAGTCAGCATTTGTAGCCACAGGTTTTTCTCATACTCCTCACACATAAATATTATTCCTCTATATGTAAAGTACTTTAGGCCCTTTGTTACATAGATCAAAAGCTACCAACAACAAAATAAATGTGATTCTACCTTCAACCTACTTACTGAGGGTTGATCTGATATCTTTGTCTTCCAGTTACTTTTCTCTGGGACTCTTTTGCATCTTACTTGAGATATCCATTTTTTCTAGGAAGGTTTCCCTGAGCTTCTAAATTGCAGGTAAGCTGAAGTTGCCATAGGCAAGCATGCCAAAGGAGACTACACATGGGGACATTGTCAAAACACACGATATGATTCATTCATTTGTCTCTTGTATGACATTAGCTTTATTCGACTATTTGTTTCCCAGGTTTTCTGTACAAGAGCTCCTCTGTACATATTTAAGAAGCAGTGCTCCTTTAAAAGTAAGGAGTTAGTTGGTTAATCAAATTATATTACTCTCAAATTATGCTGAAAACTATGCCATTTATTACTCCAATACCCTTCATACTGTGAGGTTATCTGTAAATGGAGACTGAGCTTTGGTTACCCAGCTACACAACCTTAACAATCACAGAGATTCTATATTAATTATAACAATGTTTGGCCAATGACTCAGGCATATTCCTAGCTTGCTCTTACATCTTAAATTAACTCATTTCTATCAGTCTGTGTATTGCCACGAGGCTGTGGCTTATCCATAAGGTTCTGGCACCCTTCTCCTTCAGAAGCTACTTGGCGACTACCTGACACCTCCTCTATCTCTATCTCTTATTTCCTCCTCTATCTCTACTGGATTTACCACCCTGCTAAATCCTACCCTGTCATAGGTCAAAGCAGCTTCTTTATTAACCAACAGAAATAAAACATATTCATAACATACAGAAGTGAAATCCCACATCATGTCCTGCTTTCTATCTAAGTAAAAAGGACGATTTTAAACTTTAACATAGTAAAATTACATATAACAAAGCAGAAATCAAGCAAGAATTTCACTTACAATATTTAGTCTATTTGTATCTGGAAAGTTTCATAGCTAATTCATCTTTTTATCATGACTGAGGAAAACTAAATATCTGTCTTCAACTCCATTGCAGATCCCATAAAGATATCATATTGCCTAAGTAAATAGGAAGTGCATTTGTAAGCAACTTCCAAAACTCTAGAACTGACAGAGACATCTCGCTGCCTGGATAGTCACCCAAAGTTCTGCTGTAACATTGGGGCATCCATCTTCAGCCTACTGGCCCATATTATCTGACAGACTTTTCTTTGAAGCAGGAAATTTGAAAGGCTGTTTCACTCTTCTTGGTAGTTTGTCAGTCACTTTTTTCTGTGTTCTGCTAAAAGTCTAGCAGACTCTTTGATGAAGTAGAAACATTGAAGAACTTTCTCACCTTCTTTTTTTTTTTCAACAGGGTGTTTCTCTGTGGCTTTGGAGCCTGTCCTGGAACTAGCTCTTGGAGCCCAGGCTGGTCTCGAACTCACAGAGATCTGCCTCCCGAGTGCTGGAATTAAAGGCGTGTGCCACCACCGCCCGGCCTTTCTCACCTTCTTTAGGCAAGTTCAGCAGTCATTTTTCTGTGTGTCCTGCATGTCCAGTTTACGCAATATACCATCAAACAGTCCAGGCAAGAGTAATTTCTTGTCTTGTCATATTGAGGACAAATTCCTTAGCAAGTTTCTTCAATACCCATCAACCTCTCTGTAGGTCTTTGAAGAAGTGTTGAAGATTATCTAACTGAAATATATCTCTGTATATCTAGAAAACCTAATTAAAATGATACAAATATGACTATTATAGATGACTATTAATCCATAATTTTTAATTATATGTTATATTTCTAAAGAGCTATATAAATGTAGTACCTTAAACAGCACTAGAAATATACATATAACAAAATTGAACTTAATTTTGTAATAATAGCCCAAAGTCCACACCAATGAAAGGATTAATTTCCATATCATACCTCCTTTCAAATGAAAACAATCATTTTGGGAATTTGGGTATTGTTTTCTCCAAATTGCTTCTTGCTCTTTGTTGGACAAAGTAATTTTATGGTTCAAAGAGACCTTTCCTGGGGTCTTGTTCCATCAAACCACATTAGTCTAGAAGGAATCCACAGGTTCTCATCTTCTGTGGAAACAAAAGAAGAACCTCTTTTTCAAAGTAACAAATCCTTATACTCAAATTTTAGAGCCAAGATACCTTTAAAATAAATCTGTTGGTTTGGCTTAGCAGCCCCCAGAATCAAATGTTTTACAGCAGTTAACTCATTAATAGTCAAATGTCCAAAGAAAACACAATGGTATACATAATCCAGACTCTCTGTGTATATTCTATCTTTATGTGATTTTTAAAATATTATTTTAATGTCTCTTTAAAGACTTTGTTTTATTTTCTAAAACTGTTTCATTTTATAACTGTCCATACTGTTTTCCCTCTCTCTCCTAAGCTCAAGTACATTTTTAAATCACATTGTATCTCATTTAGAGCTCTTTTATATCCAAATCTGTCTTATTGAGTATCTGAAATCCTTTTCTGACAAGGAGCATTTCAAGATGGTAAGCTGTGTGGTCATGGTGACCAATGGTTCTGGCTCTGCCTCTCTTATCCTTTCAATATGGCGGGGTATGTTTACCATCAGCTCTAGAAAATGCTGGGTAGGAGTTGTGATCACCACCTCTATTCTGGGATATAACATGCAGCACATAAATCTTTTTTTTTGTCTTATTAAAAGCTAAATTTGCCAGGTAGCATGCTGTGCTGCCTAGAAATATCTCTGTGTATGGTGGCAGGAATGCCATGTTTTCCTGCTTCTGCATGCCTAGCAGACCCCATCCAGCTGCTTGTCCAGGAGGGGGTGCTGAGTTCCAGGCATGATCTCAGCTGCTTTTCTACTGACCCCAAGTGGCATACAAGCACCTAGACCCCAAGTGGGTAGCAGGCCATGTGGGATAGCCCCAAAGGCTTTTACATCAATATGTAAATAGAGACGTGCTTTGGTTTCCCAACTACCCAGAACTGAATAATTACACAGAAACTGTATTAATTACAACAGAGCATGGCTAATGACTCAGGCTTACTTCTATCTAGCTCTTCCATCTTAAATTCACACATTTCTATTAATCTGTGTATCACCACAAGGCTGTGGCTTACCCATTAAATTCTGGTGTCCTTCTCATTTGGCAACTACATGACATCTTCTTGACTCTGCCTTCTTTTCTCTACTATCTCTGCTTGTATTTCCCAACTTTCTATATTCTTCTCTACCATAGGCCAAAGCAGCTTATTTATCAATCAATGATAATGAAACATATGCACAGCATACACAGAGGAATCCCATACCAGTTATCTTACTTTTTAACTATTTAAAACTAAGGATATTGGTTCAACAGAGATGTGTTAAAATCA
>JAQHUG010000337.1:532605-547092 GCA_028555095.1 Dicrostonyx torquatus | reverse complement strand
CCATCTATATTGCCTGAGTGCCCATTGCAACCTCTCCTTTTCCTTCACTAATTTTATTATCTAATTTTACTTTGGATTATCTTTCTCCATCTGTTAGCTAATTTGGCTAAGAGTTTGCCAGTCCTATTGAATTTTTCAAAGAATCAACTTTTATTTCATTTATTCTTTCTATTGTTTTGTTTGTTTACGTTACATTGATTTCAGTCCTGAGTTTGATTATTTCTTGTCATCGATTTATTTTGGGCTTTATTTCAAACTTCTGTTCTATGACTTTTTAGATGTGCTGTAAGTCCCTCATATGAGAGCTGAACATTTGGTTTTTTGTTTGTTTGGTTGGTTTATGTTGGCATTTAATGCTATTAACCTTCTTATTAGAACCACCTTCATTGTGTCCCATAGTTTTGGGCATGTTGTATTTTGTTTTCACTTACATCTAAAAAAGTATTTAATTTAGCTCTTGACACACTTCATTCAGTAGTGGGTTGTTTAGTTTTCACAAACTTTTAAACTTTCTGTTGTTTCAGCTGTGGCTGATAACCCACGTATAACATGTGGCAGTCATATAAGATAAAGGTCATGTTTAATTTTTTGTATCTGTTAAGACTTGCTTTGTGTCCAGGTATGTGGTTAACTTCTGTGAAAGTCCCATGAGCTGTTGAGAAGACATATTCATTTATGTTCGGGTGAAATATTCTGGAAATATCTGTCAGTTCCAGTTGAGTTATGACGTCATTAACTTCAGCATTTCTCTGTTTAGTTTTTGTCTTGATGAACTGCCTATTTTTGAGAGTTTGGAAATAAAGTCACCCGCTGTCAGTATGTGATTTCAACTGTAGTAGTGTTTCTTGCATGCCCTTGTGTGTAGCATATAAATATTTGTATTTCAATACCCTCTTGGTAGAATTTTGATGCGTATTATGTCTTTTCTTATCCCTGCTTATCAGTTTATATCAGATATTAAAATGGCTACAGTGAATTGCAGCTTGTGTTTATTTGTATGGAATATGTAGAATATCTTTTTCTCTCCTTTTAAACTGAAGTGATATCTTTGATTGTGAACTGTGTTTATTGGATGCAGCAGAAGATTGAATACAGTTTTGGAATCTAATCAGATAATCTATGTCTTTTTATTGAGAAATTAAATCCATTGCTATTGCATGTTATCAATGAGCAGTGATCACTGACTCCTTGTTAAATATTTGTCTAACTGTGCAAAATGTGTTGCATTTGTTTAACTATGTAAAGATGTGTTGCATTTGTTTATATTGCAGAATATATATTTTACTAAGTAAAGATGTGCTGCCATTTCATCGTTCTGATTAAAGGCACCTGACTGATCTAATAAAAATTCGCATGGCCAAAGCTAGGTAGAGGGTATAGGCAGAACTTCCAGGCAAAAAGATTAATTAGGAAGACAAATTTAGAGT
This sequence comes from Dicrostonyx torquatus, assembly GCA_028555095.1. Taxonomy (NCBI): domain Eukaryota; kingdom Metazoa; phylum Chordata; class Mammalia; order Rodentia; family Cricetidae; genus Dicrostonyx; species Dicrostonyx torquatus. The sequence goes on along the minus strand of JAQHUG010000337.1, from coordinate 545,665 downwards.
TGAGAAGGGAGGAAGAAAAAGGAGGTGCAAGGGAAATACCAGCAGCCCACCAAACAGACAAGAAGAAAGCAGTCAAGTAGGCCATACAGAATGAACTAAAGATAAAAAGCCCTGAATCAAAATGTAGATGAAAAGAAACAGGTTAGATTAAGTGAAAAGAGCTAGTGGGACAAGCCTAAGTTAAGGCTAAGCATTCACAATATTCCTTTATCTATTGTAATTGATAATTTTGCCAGGTAGATTAATATGGGCTGTCATCTGTGGGCTTGCAGAGTCTCGAGAATATCTGCTTCAAATCTCTCTCACTTTTAGAGTCTCCAGTGAGAAACAAGGTGTTACTATAATGTGTATGTCAAGTTTTCTACATAACTAGGTCTTTTTCTCTTGCTGCATTTAAATATCTTGCTTTATTCTGTACCTTAGCTGTTTTGATTATTATGTGGTGTGGTGAATTTCTTTTCTGTTCCAGTCTATCTGATGTTCTGTATGCTTCATGAGCCTTGAAAGGTGTATCCTTTTTAGATTATGGAAATTTTTTAATGATTTTGTTAGAAATATTTTCTGTACCTTTGATCTGGATTTCTTCTCTTTTCCTATTCCGATTTTTTATGAATTTGGACTTTTCATAGCGTTCCAGATGTCCTGGGTATTTTTTACCTGGTCTATTTTAGATGTAATATTTTCTATGATTGAGCTATACTTTCTTTTTATATATCTTTCAATGCCTGAGATTCTCCCTTCCTTATCTCCACTTCCTACCTCTGAGATGTTTATTTAACTTCCTAGATTTTTAATTTTCAGTTTTACTTCATTTTGAATTTTCTTTTGTGATTCTATTTCCACTTTTATGTATTGAACTGTTTTCTTCCCTTCGCCTCATTGTCTTTTATTGACTTTATTAATAGGTTATTAAAATCATCTTTAAGGCCATTGAATATATTTTAAAAAGCTATTTTGAAGTATTTGTCTTCTGCTTCAGCTATTTTGTTTTTCTCATAACCTATTGTGGGTAGGTTTGCTGGGTTCTGGTAGGGACATATTGTTCTGGATGAAATTGATTATGTTTTTACACTAGTATCTAGGCATCTGGACTTAGTTTGATTCTTATGGGTTTTGACATATAGTCTTGCCTTTGTTGGGTGTATATTCTATTCTCTGGTTTCTGTTGCCCTATCTGGACCTTTAGACATTCTGGTGGGTCTTGATTATCTCGTAGAAAGTGTTTCTGAGTCCCTGCTAAATGTCATCACGGCAAGTTTTGGGTTGGAAGTTTTTTTATATTAGTAGCTTGTGAAAAGGCGTGGGGCTGTACTACAGGAGATTTTGTGGAATAGTCCACAGAAAGAATGAAAGGTGGGTGTTCCTTGGGGATCTGTCAGAGAGGGAGGACAGGTCCTTGCAGTAGTTTGCTATAGGACTTGAAATGAGACTGGGGAATTTGCAATGCAGCATCAGAAGGTGAATTGAGATTACTTGCCTTATTCCCAGGCCAGTGTGGCCTGTCAGTTTCCAGGAAGAGAGAGCCTCCAAATATTTGGGAAAAAACTCGATATTTGTCTGAATTTAGCATAACTCACCATATATGATTAATTCCTGCTGCCTCAAGTTTAATTCAAATAAAATGACTTCATCTTCTATATACTTAATTAATATTTCATTATGTTTATGCACTGTTTTCATTATCCACTTTAGTAATAATTGACATCTACTTTTATTATATAGATTAACTGTTAATAGCAGTGCAATAAATATTGAGGTGCAAATATCTGTGATAGTTGGCTTAGATTCTTTTGAAAGAACACAGGTGTGGTATAGCTAGGTAATATGTAAGATCATTTTTATTTTAATTGAGGATATATTATATGGTGGCTGGACTAGTTTACTTTCCTACTAATAATGTATACGTCCTTCATTCAGCAGTATTGATCATATATTGATGCCATTCTGACTCTACTTGAATATATTTTGATTGGCTTTGCTCTGGTGACTAGTGACACGAAATTTCTTTATTGATATTGTGAATTGCATACATTTCACTAGCTCTTTTATTGAGTATACTTTTAGATTTATAGCAATTAAAACTTTTATTAGTTATTTGTATAATCTACATAGTTTTCCTCTGTCAGATATGATCTTAGCTTCAGTCGTCTGTCCTATCACTCAGTTTCCAGCTTCATTTTCTCTCTAAAGCATTTTTCATGTTTGCAAATTATTGACACTATTTCCTGAGTTATTGGAGCCCTATTCAGAAGGTCCTTTACTATGTCTATATTGAATCTCTCTCCTTGCTTTTTCCTCTAAGAATTTTAGAGTTTTGGTCTTACTTTTGGATCTTTGATCCATTTAGAATTCTGGGGCAAAGCAAAAAATAGAATACTCTTCAACCTATAATCATCCGGTTTTCATGGCATCATTTGTTAGAGACTTTGTCTCTTCTTCAGTGTGTGTTTTGGAGTATCATCAAAAATTACCCATAAACTCACTCCTATCTGCTACATTGGGAATGGGAACAAAACACATTCAAGAATAATTCTCTTATTTTGAAGAAACTGTCAGTTTGAAGACCCTTGTATTTTTTTCTTGGAGATTATTTTTTGTTCAAGCTCTCAGAACTTCCGTCATACCACTCCATTCTTGGATGTATAGTGACATATCCCAGTCTTGTACTTTTAGTATCAAGATACCCAGAATGGTTTTGATTTGAAATGATTTAGTTAAATCTAATTGTCATTTAATGCATAAAAATTAAAACATCAGAATAGTGAAAACATTGCATGCAATATCCTGTCATGAAGAACAGAGATCCAAATTATGTCCAGTACCATTGGTGACATAATTATACTGATCAGAAAAACATTTAAGAATAGCTTGAAAATAGTCCCACATGACTAGATTTCTGGTATTTTATAGTACATAAGCCTATATTTGCCTTTAATAGGAATGCAAATGTTCTGATGTTTATTCAAAGAGTCTATCTAGTGAATGCAGTTACATTGGTCATATCTGTTTCTTGTATTCTAGTTCTTTGCTCCTTGGTCAAAGAGTCTAAGTGCTACCACCATGCTGATTTCGTTTTACGAAGTTCTAGTTTAAACTTGAAGTAAGGAAAAATGAAACCACAGACACAATGCATTTTGCCAAGTATAATGTTGGTCATTAAGAGACCTTTGTGATTTTATGTGAATTTTAACATTGATTTTCTAATTCTGTGAATAATTGTGTTGTGATTTTCATGGGATTGTGTAAATTTACATCAATTTTTGCTTTGGGCAAAAAACATTGCCACAATACTAATTCTAAAAATCTTTCTACCTTCTAGAATTTTAAACCAATGCTTTCTCCAATGCTTTCAGTTATGTTATAGAGAACCTTATTTCTTTGGTTAGATTTAAGCCAATATATTTTGAAGAAATTTTGTTTTTGAATTATAGTTCTGATTTTTTTCTTATAGTGCTTATTACTGGTGTCTTTAGGAAGACTACTTACATTTATACGTTAATTTTCTCTCCTGCCACATTACTGAAAGCGTTTATCAGAATGAAGAGTATTCTTGTGGAATTTTGGGGGATCTTTTATGTATAGAATTATTTGAACAGCAAATAAAATGTATATTGACTTATTTTTCCTTTAATTGTTGTCTTAGAACAGCTTTTATTGATTCTTTGGCCATTTCATATCTGTAATGAATCTTGATAATATTCCCCCAAACTTCCCTTTACCACTCTCTTAAGATACATGAATCCTCCCACCTTAAAATCATTCTTCCTTCTCTTCTTTTTCTATTTTATAGTCCTCAATATGCAATTATTGATATTAGTTTGAGTGTTGATTGACCTTTTTAAAATTTATTTTTACTTTTTAAAAAACTATCTTTTTTCAATTTACATACCAATCCTAGTTCCCACTCCCTCTCCTCCTCCTGCTCCCTCTACCTTCTCCCACCTTCTCACTCCCCATCCACTCCTCAGCTAGAGTAAGGCTTTCCATGGGGAGTCAACAAAGTCTTGCACATTACTTTGAGGCAGGACTGCAGACCTCCCAACTATATATAGACTGAAAAGGTATCCCTCCAGAGAGAATAGGTTCCAAAAAACCAGAAAAGCAGTAGGGATACAACCTGGTCTCACTGCCAGTGGCCCCACATTCTGCTCCAGCCATAAAACTGTGGCCCACATTCAGAGGTCCTATTTTTGTCCTATGCTGGTTCCTTCACTGTCAGACCAAAGTTGGTGAGCTCCCATTTAGCTCAGGTAAAATGTTTCAGTGGGTATCCCCATTATGGTCTTGACCTCATTGCTCATACTCTCACTCTTCCCACTCTTTGACTGGACATTTGGAGCTCAGCCCAGTGCTCTGCTGTGGTTATCTGTATCTGTTTCCATCAGTTGCTGGATGAGGGTTCTATGATAACATTTAAGAAAATCATCAAACTGACTACAGGTCAAGGCCAGTTTGGGCATCCTCTTTACTCTTGCCTAAGGTCTTAGCTGGGGTCACCCTTGTGGGTTCCTGGGAATTTCTCTAGTGCCAGGTTTCTTCCTAGCCCCACAATGGCTCCCTCAATTTTCAGGGTTTCAACAGGCCATAGACCTAGTAAGTTTATCGGTGCAATGCCCATGTCGTGTCTAAAATAATATTTCATATCAAATCCCCAATAGTATTTTCCTTGCATGCTTTTCAACCTCTCTTCTGAAATTTTTACTGAAGCTGGGGGGGTGAAGTGTAATTTAGTTTTACCATTTAGGTCTGCACACTTAACTGTCAGTTATTCGCAGTGCTATGTCCAGTTATGAGTCTTTGCATTAACTTCTGCCTGCCTCATAAGGAGATTTCTCCAGTCAAAGATGAGATGAGATTTATGGCACTCATCTATGGTTGCAGTATAGATATTTAGAAACCAGTTTCACAGTATGATAAATTAGCAAATGTTTGTTTTGTTACCAAGAATATGATATTTATATTTCCTTGTCTAAGGTCTTAAATACTTTATAACATGTTTCCTCTTTTTTCATTTTTAATTTAAAGAATTGTTTCAATGTTCACATGTTAGGCAGGATGTATCCACTGATACATCCTAGTATCATGTATCCCTAGTATCATGACTACTATGAAAGTATCAGCTACTTTCTGATTGGATCTGATACCTATTCCACAGGAAGTAATTCATACCTTACGTTGCAAACATGGTTAAAATCTTTGACTAAGTGGGTCATGAGTCATGGGCCTTACAGGATTGCTTTCTATTTTTTACTTTCTCTCTTTCCTTCCTTCTTTCTTTTTATATAACTTTATTTTATGCACATTGGTATAATGATGTCAGATTCTCTGGAACTGGAGCTACAGAGAGCTGCGAAATGCCATGTGGGTGCTGGGAATTGAACCCGGGTCCTCTGGAAGAGCAGTCAGTGCTCTTAAAGACTGAGCCATCTCCCCAGCCCACAGATTACAGAATTTTTTTCTTTCATGATCTTTTTCTGACACATTCACTTTTCAACAGTGTGCTGTTTAATATTCATAAATTTCTGTATGTTCTATAGGATGTCTTACTATAAATTACTAATTTAGTCTTTGAGTTGAACATTCTCCATGTTACTTAGGTCTACTTTACCTATGTATAATATAATTTAATTCAGCTGTTTCTTACTTTTGTATAACATCTATAATGAAGAGAGTAGGGTGTTACTGTCTTAGGATTGATCTATAAGTTTACATCAAGTAGTGACTTTGCGGACTCAAGTGAAACTATGTTTATTGTATTTATGCATATTTAGAATTGCAATATCAAAGCTAAGATTGTTAAGTCAGGCTTTACTTAGGCAACAGGTGTTCTGATGTGTTATGTCCATATTGTTTATTATGATTTTTATTTTTCTGTGTTTCTTAATCTTCTGTTTCTCTCTTCTCTGCGGTACTTTGCATTTTCTTTTAATTTAATTTGCATTATTATTTAAGGAAAACAAAATTTACACATCCATGAGAAAAATGTGGTATTTCAATTCACTGACATCTTACATAATGTTTAAATCCGGGTAAATATCTTCAATTTTTAAAATTAAAACTTTAACAATACGTTTTTTGGGCTCTTAAAAATACAAAACAACATATTACCATTACCTATAGCTTCAGTGGTTGTGCACCTAAACTTTATCCTTTATATTTTTCATTAAAATTTTTTAGTTACAAACTATTTTCATTATTTGGGATTTTAGATACACCATCCCTCATTAAAAGTTAAGAGAGAGTTATGAAATATTATTTTTAATTGAACATTTCTTCTCTCTCCAGAGCTATCCAACTCAGACAGACTGACCAAAAACTGATTTATCTGAGGCATATTGATATACACTTTATTCCAGGTCAGGTACTCGGGAGGCAAAGGCATAGACAACTCAGTGATTAGAGGTCCATTCCATTCTACATAGACAATTACAGGCCGGCAAAGGTAACATAACCTGTCTCAGAAATAAAAGAGCCAACAAAGAAACTTTGTTTTAGTTTCCAATTCTCTACGTAAAATAATAAAATATATATAATTCAGAATATATTCTCTTATTTTCACTCAATAGGACTAATCATTTAAATAAAATTTTTTCAGTAAGGATGTCCATTTCTAGAGATGTCCTAGATGTAAGGCTGAGCCATGAAGGGTACCAATGGAAACCACAACAAAGTACTGCTTTGAATAATTACACCTTGCCTCATTAGAATAAATACAATAATAAGTTCAAATAATTTTAATAACTTTCATAGCCACTTAAATGATAACTATTCAAGTTGTGTGTTCATTGATCTTAGTTGCAGAATTGACCCTTTTTTCAAGGGCTGTATTTCCTGCTGCATTATCACACCTAGGTTACACAATGTTTGGGATCAGATCTAGAACCATGTACATTCTGTCATGGGACTACATCCCAAATTCTGAAGTATTCTTAATGAAGTCAAATCAAAACCGTTTGGCAACAGTGATTCTCCATGGTAGCCAGCTAGTGTTCAGGAATGCAGACCTAAGAGACAACTGATAATAAATATTCATTCTACATAAAGTTTGTTCATTTTTGTTCAGTTTGTTATTTGAACTACATCCCAAATTCTGTAATTGAAGCCCTAGGCCAGACATCTTCTCAACCTTGGGGGTTTCTTTTACACCAAGTGGAAATGTTTACCTAAAACAAACAAACAAAGAAAAGTAATAGAGAAAGGGCAGGGAAGATTTCAATCCTAAAGACCATTTGGGGAACCATGAAAATTAAGCATTTTCCCAGTCTACACGGTATTGACAGGTATAAACAAAGAAATATCAGTAAGAATAGAGGGAATTCCAAAAATTTGGTCAAGTGAATTCTACTGATTATTATCTCAATTCTATTTCTGTAAGAGGGTGGCAAAAAGTCCTTGTCTCTTGAGGAGCAAGTTTGGGAGTGAGTGATCTCATCACGAAGCGATCTTTCTGTAAGTCTCTGCCACTAATGGAATCCAAGATTATTTCACATCTAGGTCAAGGGTCAGAAACCTTGAGTGGTCTTGAAGGAATGTTGTAAAAGCTGATATAATAATCATTTTTGATGAATTTTTATTCAGTATATATTAATTTTTATTGAGTGGGTGAAAATTGCATACTTGTAGATATCTTATGAGTTTTTATATCTCAAGTAAATAGCGTGTTTAGAATATACCTGATTTTAAAGGAAACTGTTGAATCCAAATACTGCATATTACTTTAAATTGAAATAATCTGACAATAAAAGTGCAAAATGACTCAAAATATTTGTGGTCAATTCACCTACTTCTGCACTTTTAAACTGTACAATTGTACAGCTTTACCTGCCAGGAGACACTTTACGTATAGAATCCTTAATGTAGAGATTGTGCAGCATGCCTCTGTGGGAGTAATATAAACACAAAAGAGAATTTTTCCTGCTGAGCTCAACAGAGAAGAAAACATTGATGTCATCTTTCTAGAGCCTCAGCAACAATTTCTGAAATGTTTCTTAACTGAAAAGGCAACATTTTCAGTATAATTTCCATAGTTTTGATTGATTCACAGATAGAAAAATGATATGCCCATCCAACATAATTGTTTTGTTGCTACATGTAACTTCTAGTATTTCAAATTCTAAACTAAAATGTTTCAGTATTGTGATAAGGTAGTGATATGTATTTGATCCTCAATATTTTGCCACTTCAGTGTTTAAACACCAGCACATGCTGGCATATTTAATCAATGACAATATTTCATTTACATGAACCATTTTATATGTATTTCTAGTTTCAGTTTCAAACATACTGTTCTATAAGATGAATTTCACTCAATCAATAAATCACAAACCAGAGATAAATACTTCATGCCACTCTACACGCTAATCAAATAAGGAAGTTTAAATAACTTTTGACTTAATGAAGAAGCCATGATTAGTTCATTTCTAAATTTTTAAATGAAGTAAAATCATATATTAGATGCTATGTCACCATGGAAGTTTCTAATTCAGTTATTGACTTTTTACTGTACTCCTGTTTATATATTATTACCACAAAACACTTGAAAACATTTACAAAGGTTGTGATTTATAAGTTTTAAAATGCATTTCCAACCTACTGCTACAGAGCCAATTCTACGAAGCCCTTTCTTTAAGTTAAAAAAAAATCACTCTTTGATTGTATGGTGAACCTTGACACAGATCCAAGAGAAAAATCATGTTTTATCTTCGTGTTCCTTACTTGTGGAAGGCTTCTGCTCACTCACAGTGTTTATGTTCTGTTCAGTTCATGCTCTGGCAGCAGCTATCCCTGAACTGAAGAGGATTTTTCGAGTAACAGCACCTAGTAAGCTGTCATTATTACTTAAAGTGCAGCAGTGATTTCTCAGTATCGCCCAAGAGCAAATTGCACAGCAGCCAGATTGTGTAGCACAGAGCTTGCCTTTTTCATCTGAACCTGATGGACAGACTCAGAAGAAGAGCAGAGTGAGAGCTAGCAGAACTTCTTGACAATGATCAACTAAATATACTCAAGAAGTTAATGACAGAGCCTGATAGACCCTCCCTACAAGCACACATAGTGCCTACATGCTAACTAGGTAGGGAATGACTAGACAGTATCACTACATTCTAGAACATTCTTTTGTAGAATGCATCAGTGCCATTAATTTCAGGAAAAATTAATCCATTTCTTCCTAACAAAAAGTAATACATATCAGCAATAATAGCCTTCTTATTCTTTAAGGTATGGCATAGTGCAGGCTGGAGAGATAACCTGCCTTTGTTTCAGCCAGGGTTAAATTACCAGTGGCCCCATGATTTCTCAGATCCATCTGCAACTACAGGTTCGGAGAACATGATACCTTATCCTAAGGTCGCAAGTTACCAGACACACATATGATGTACATACATACCAACTAAACACACTTATAAAATGAAAATAAACAAAGATTAATTAAAAAGTTGTGCATCACCAAAATTCTGTTTTAACTCGATGTAGTTAACAGATCATTGAAAATTTTACTCAATATCATAGCATGTTATAAAATAAATAATAATAATAGTAATAATAACAATACAAATAATAGCTGAGGATTGTGTAATATGAGAGCAAGTTGTTATCCGGGAATGCCAGAAAATGAAATTATATGTTTAGGAAAGGGGAAGCAAGCCTATTAGGAGAATCGCAACAGGAAGTTCCCTTTAATCTGTTCTTCACACGCTTCATTCACAGCTCATCAGGTGCTCAAGAAAACTGATGAAGTGCCTGCTAGGTGGAGACATTTTTCTCGAAAAGCTGTTTTAAAAATGTCGTATTGGCTAGTAAAATACTTATAAATATTTATAGGCAGCACAGTAAAAATTGATATTTTCCAGCACAATCTTACAAGTATATATCAGCCTTCCTGAAAACTCTAACTGTAGGAAGTTTAAAGCTGAACTCTGCTGAATAAGGGATTTTCAGTCTGGGACCTGCACTGTCTGGAAGGAATACTGGACTTTGTTTTCTCATTAAGAACCTAGAGTGATAAAACCGAGTGACCTCCCTACAAAGCAGGGATGACACTCTCTCATTTTTCTCCAGGACAGCTTTCTATAGGCATAGTTTTCCTGTCCTGGAAGCCTGCTCCCAAATAACTGGCAGCCACTTTCCAAATGATTGGGGATTTAATAGAAATGATAAATGTTTAGTTGATAGCTCAGACTTATCACTAGGTACTCTTACATTTAACTCCTATTTCTTATCTAGGCTTCGCCACATGGCTCATGACTTATCTCATTTTCTGCATGTCTTGCTTTCTTAGCAGCCGGCTGGTGTCTCCCGACCCCGCCCTTTCTCATCCTGGCATTCTGTCTGTCTCTGGCTGTCTCACCCTATCACTTCCTGTCCAGCCACTAACTGTATAGATAAGTCACACACTTCTCTGTGTGTGGTCGCTCACTTGCTAGCTTCACCTCTTGAACATGAAGGTCTGATGATTAGTTCTAGTGTTAGGCATTTCCTTTCCTTCTACCTTGTTCACTAAAGGGTTCCTTTCACTGATGAGTATGACAGAATACCTGACTTTTGCACTTCCGTGTATTCCTTAGTTTCTGCCTCTCTTCTTGTTGTCCATGACTGGTGTTACGTGAGCTCTGAAACATACGCAAATCCTCAGACTTGCCAGGCAAGCACATCACCTGACGAGCCATTTCCTCATACCCTGAGCCGTTCTTATCCCCTCAGAAACACTTCTCCATCAACAACAGAAAGCAACATGAACAAACCAAAATATCTTGCAAATATTTCTATATTTACAATAGTTTTTATCTTTGACTGGAACTAGGAACTGGAACCTTATTCATTGTTTGTATTTAAGACTCACAAATTGCAACATTATTTCATCAACTGATAAAATTTGCAACCAGGTAGTGCAACATTTAACCATCTATCATGGTATCATAAGGGTTCTTGAAGTTTCTAGGGTCCTATCAACAGAAACTAAAACGGTATAGACTCTCATAACTTTGACAGTCACCTTAAATTATGACAAAAATGTAGCACATTAATTACCGAGTCTTTTATACTATCCAGGATTATGTAGGCTCTTGTGAAAATTAAAATACTTATAACACTAGATTGTTTTATCATCTGAAGAACAACCTAGATCAACAAGTATTTTGGAAATTGTCCATATGTTTTTAATTTACCAAACTTTGTGATACTTTCTGAATTAATACCTCACTGTACCTTTTGGTTAAAAAAAGATACTACGTATGCAATTTCTTTTTCAGCCTTTTAGAAGGGCTGATTCTGGACTAGTTCTTGGGTTCTGAAAGAGAAGGAAACTCTGTAACAATGATCCTCTTGGAGTTGAGTCAAACATGTATTTCATGCAGGTTTTAAAAGATGTTGTGCCTTAGTATTGAATTTATTTGTTGTGTTTAATTGATCTCATAGAGGAAATTGTAATGTAGGATTTAATTTTCTAACTTTCTACTTAAGAAATAACATTTTTCTAGATCATCAGAGAGAACATCTGGAAATTAAAGTTAGAATCACAATCAAGTTGAAAAATGTGATGAAAAATAAAATGTTTAATTGGTGCTTCCATATAAGACATTAATCACTCTTTGAATAACCAATCAAGTTTAAAGTTAGCTATCTATGTCATTCTGTATGATGATGGTATTCCAAAAGGGAACAAATATCTTTCTGATACGCCAATATTTGATTTGCTATTGTGGCTCCACACCAATATGACTCTGTGAATATCATTATTTCAAGGTTTTTGGAACACATTCTGATAGATGGTGACAATAAAAGTCTCCAGACCTCAGCACTTAAATTTAAATTTCAGCTATTTTTTTAACTCTTATTAAATTACATAACTTCTGTGTATCAGTTCATTTTTTCATTGCTATGACAAAATACCCAAGCAGAACTTAAGGAAGGAAGGGTTTATTTGGGCTCACACTTTTAAATAATGATCTTCAGCACTGAGAAAGGAATGATGGCAGGGAGCTCAGTTGTTCCTTACATTGTACTCAGCCGGGAATCAGAAAGAAAAGAATGTGGCTTCTCAGGTCTCTGTCTTGTCAATTCAGTCTAGCTCTCCACACAAATGTAGCAAAGACTCTCCCCATTTCAGTTAGCATAAAGAAAATCCCTCACAGACAAGCCCAGAAGCGTGTCTTCTCAATGATTTCAAATCCCACCAAGCTGACAACCGGCATTAACCATCACATTCTGTGCTTCATTTCTTCATTTGAAGCAAGAAAACAGTAAGCTTTTCGTTGATAGTTTATTGCTTTTATCATTTGAAAAATGGCCTATTTTAGGAAGTAATTGTGGGAAAATTGCTCATATTTTTCTTAATGTAATAATTTTCAAGGTACATTCTGGATCAATAAATTATTGTATCTTAATGAGATGAACTTCCTACATCCCAGATACTCTTTATATCTGAGAAGAATTAATTGAGGATAATTGCATTCTCATGAAGATTCAATTGTAAATCTTCACCATGAAACATGTAGGAGGTGTTTCAGTTCCATCTCAGTTGAAATTATAGGAGAATTTACACAGTTTGAGAATATGCTATTTAATGCACATTTGACAGTTTGTTACTCATAAACACTTAATGTATTTTAAGAAATAAAATGCACAATGTTACACGTGTTTTAGACTTTTCTTTAAAGATAGGCGCTATCCTTTGACTAAGAAAATATTTTTTGGAGATTTTTAACAGATAAGCTGCTCCCCCTGCTTCCCTTATATGGGGCAGGATATCCTGCCCTGTGGAAAGCCCACGGCCCTCCCCCCTCCATCTCGGTCTAAGAAGGTGTGCATCCATATAGAATAGGTTCCCAAAAGGCCAATACATGCAGAAGAGATAGGTCCCAGTGCCATTATCATTGGCTTATCAGTCAGTCCCCATTGGCAGCCACATTCAGAGATTCCGGTTTAGTCATATGCTCCTTCAGTCCTGGTCCAGCTGGATTTGATGAGCTCCCAATAGATCAAGCACACTGTCTCAGTTGGTGGGCCAGTCCCTCATGGTCCTGACTTCCTTGCTCCTCTTCTCCCTCCTTCTGCTCTTCCA
>JAQHUG010000337.1:502244-522084 GCA_028555095.1 Dicrostonyx torquatus | reverse complement strand
GAAGGAAGGAAGGAAGAATTAACTGTAACTAAATCTTAAGGGCTGAAGTGGTTGTCACTGGCAGTAATGTGAGAATTGAAGATGGAGCTTCAAGTGAAATCTATGGAAGCATGAGGAAACTTAGCTATAGGAAGGAATTCCAAAACAGTACAGAACAGTCTTGGAATTCATTAAGAAGAGATTTTTAAATTAGATTTAAGCAGCACAGAGCTAATACCGGATAAGTTCTCAGAGAAGAGATCTGACACAGCAAATCACATGTCTAGGCTTCACAAGAGAAGTCACAATTAGATATCTTTCCCATAGCTGCAACTGTTTAACTTTGGTGCCTCATAAATTTCATATCAAAAATTTCTAAGGAATTTTATTTTCCATTCCTCCTTTTGGTGAATGAGATAATAGAGTAGTTTCTGATAGTCACTGGTCATTATTATACCTGTTAAAGTAAAAACACAGGTCTCCTGGATTATAGAAGGGGTTTTTTGTTTATTTTTGCTGGTTTTTTTATTTCATTATATTGAATTTATATTATTCCCTGGTAGATAACCAGAGAATATTTTAGAAAGTAATAAGAATCTATACAAACATTACGCAAGGTTAATGGCTACTTTAATGTATTTTAAAGTTCTGTATAAATAAAAGGAGTGCTGAGCACATGGAGGGGACCTCATAAAATCTTCACTGTACTAGAATCATGATGTTGGGGAGAAACTTCAATATGAATCTAGGTAGACGGGGGTGTCTTTGCTTTCCCCACACCCAGAGTTTTCCCTGTCTTTGTTTTCTGTTTCAGCTTGACAGCTTACATCAGGAAGACTTTTGCTCCTAGCCTTTTACTTTTTTAAAAAACGTTTTTCAAATGGCTGTAAATTTTTTAATTTCAGATAATTTGTTATTGTAAATTGTTTTAAATCATTCTCATAATTTAGTAAGTAAATTGAGGGAAATTTGTTCTTGATGAAATAAGTTTGGTCCTCAGTATGAACAGTCAGAAAACTGTAGTTGTTAATTTATTGTTGCTTTTTAATTTACATGGGCTTTTCAAATGCTTTGAAACCTGACCCAAATCATGTGCTAAGTTTTTTTCTTTGCTTCACAGGGTCCAAGTCAGTGGGGGAAAACTGTTTAAGATTTAAAAATCATTGAAATGAGATGGAAATGAAGGCCCTGCCTTATATAACTCCCCTTTTAGTTTCTAATCTGGCATCCTTCCAAAGACATGGGTTTGTTATGAGACAGGTTCTGAATCAAGTCCTGACTACCAGCCAAAATCTAATCTGTTCTCTGGGAAGCTCTGATCAGATAACAACAAAAAGCAATCTATGGAATCAGGGGTTCCTCTCTCCAGTGTTAATGCAAAATGCATGCTCTGGAAGAACAGACTGCAATGGCAGAGGTGTGCCTTCGCCAAAGACTGTGCTGTCCAACTAAGAGGTCACTATTTTCTGTGAAGCTTAGGTCCTGGGTTTACTTGTTATTCCTTCCTTTTCTTTTTTGAATAGATTTTTTTTTCATTCAGTGTATTCCTATTAGTTTCCCCTCATGCAAATCCTCCAAGATCCTCCCCATCTCCCCACTCGTCTGAATCCACATCATTTCTGTTGCTCCTTAGAAAACAAATGGACTTCAAATAATAACAAAAATAAAATAAGATAAAATTAAAAACAAACTAACCAAATAGGATGAAACAAACAAATAGAAGAAGAAGCTCACATTTTGCAATATGCTTCATCACTATTACAAAAAAGTTAGGTGATCTTTCTAGATACCTGCAGGTTTATTTTATAAATTGAAAATGCACATAGTTACATACATCCCTGTTAGAAGTTAGACTAGAGCACTTAGGCCTGAATAAAAGTGTGAAGGCAGGGTTGCTGGGGCAGAAGGTGGGCCTTGAGTGCAATCTGTGATGCATTTGCAAGAGCAGTGTTGTACAATTCGTCTTGGGGAGGGGAGATTTCACTCTTCACCTGCAGAGCTTTACTCTGGACTTGTTTCCTCAGAGTCCTTTCTCAATTCACACGGGGCATCTGTTTTAAATGTTTAAGGGTTGACTTAGTGAGTTCTATACATGTTAGGTGAAACAGGTTTTTCATATTTTTCACGACTGCAAAGCTTAAAATAGACTCTATTTTTGTTTTCTTTAAGACATGGCATTTCTTCTTATTTTCTATGCTATTCTCTCTGAGGCCAAGCATAAATTGGTCTAGACAATTCATTAATAGAAATTTACTCCTATCATGAGGCGTGTATGTCAATTATGTTTACAGATATCAAAGCAGTTTGAACCATTATCTGTTCCAAATGATATATATATATATATATTTGATGGATTTAAATTAATGTTTTAAAGATTATTATATATATATATATATACATGTGTATATCATACAGATACAAAAAGAACACATTAACAATTTATTTTGTCTCTCGTGATTATGAGAGAAATGAACAGATGTCATAAGTAAAGAGAAATTTAAAAATCACAAACCAATATAGCTTAAAGTATTTCAGGGGTCTATGAATATAGAAGGCTTGTTCCATACTTTAATTCTCCACTCAAGGACCCAAATCTTAACACTAGCTATTATGATTTAAAAAAACATTTGTCCCAGAGCAGAATCCATGCAATTCCAATGCTGGGGAAGCTAAGATAAGCAGAAACCCGAGACCTGATGATGACGCACTCTGGTCAGACTGTGGTATGAGATCTTGTCTCGGAAGAGTAAAGCGGTTAAGGATTAAGGCAGACACCAGACAGTGACCTCTGGGTGCCACACGCACATGGATGACTATATACTCCCACGCCTACTTGAATATATATGAACACAAACACACACTCACACACAATAAAATCATGGAAATAAATCTACAAATACGTTTAAAGCTGGGTTTTTTTTTTTTGATGAATTGAAAGACCAAAAACCCAAACCAAAACCAAAACCAAAACCCCATGGTCATGGAGTTCATCATTCCCAGAAGTAGACCTACTGTTATTATTCTCTTAAATACACACAGTGTCAAACTGCCTTCTGAATTCATCTATCTATGGATAGATTAGTGCAGCTTTTCTTCCTTATCAAAGATATCTTTGCACAGTAGATGTTTAACACAAAAACAGCTGATCAAAGCGCAGAGAACAGATGTGAAGCGTTCATCCCCAAATTATTTAGGCAGGGCTCCAGCATTTTGATTAGCTGTAGTTTTCTGTAATGATCTTCGCACCACATCAATGACCAGAATGGCACAATAACCCTGAAGGATGAATAATGGTACACATACCTTGGTGATAAGCAATGGTTCTCTAATTGGATTTAAGACATGCTCTGCAAGATGGATACTATGGCTGGTACTCAAAAACTATCTAAGTTTCTCTGTCTCTCTAGGTGGGTCTGTGCCCATGTGTTTTCCTGCAGAGGTCTGATTCTCTAAAACTGATGCTTTCGGTGGGTGTGAGCCTTGTTAAGTGATGGCTGGTAATTGAATCTGGTTCCTCTGCAGGAGCAGCTCCTGATCTTCACCTTTGAGCCATCTCTCTAGCCCCCACATTATTTTAATTAGAGAAAAATTAGAGTAAAATATTTCAACTGTATCTACTTCAACTGTAAATATTCACTAAAATACATGTTATGCTTATCTCTTTCTTCCAGTCCACTGATGTGGGATATCCTTCTGTGTATGTGTTGCTTTTATTGATTGAGAAATAAAGCTGTTTTGGCCAATGGCTTAGAAGACTAAAGCCATGCAGGAAATCCAAACACAAATATATAGAGAAAGTAGGCAGAGTCAAGAAGATGCCATGTAGTTTTGAAGAAGACAAATGCCAGAACCTTACTGGTAGGCCACAGCCATGTCGTGATACATAAACTAGTAGAAATGGCTTAATTTAAGATGTAAGAGTTAGTTAATAGGAAGTCTGAGCTAATTGGCAAAGCAGTGTTGTAATTAATATAGTTTCTGTGTGGTTATCTGGGTCTGGGAGGCCGGGAAAAGACCGTGCAGTCTCCTCTAAAATGTACTCTAAACTCAACCTCCAAACATCCAATTTTTATCCTCTGAGCTGCAGAGAGTTGACAAATTTTTGTATTGAAACTCCTTCATATCAGCTCCAGAAAATTATTCCACATTGCCCTGGGCCAACTGGAATGCCATTTAAACGTCCAGGTTTGTTTTGAGTAAGTTAACCTGTCTTTCAGTCTGTACAGAACTCCAAGCCAGAGCTATTGGAATGGTTTGCATCCTTCCTCCCAGGATGCACATTTGTGTAACACCATACAGATGCCTGAAGCCTCGCTGCTGTGCTGTTCTCCCTGACACCAAAATTGCTAGCTATCAAATTTAGATTTGATCACCACACTCCTTTGGCAGTGAGTTCTGGGCTATTACGGAAACATTCGTATTCTTCTTCTTCAGTGAGAACAGATAATGCAGAGTTGACTTATTGTATGGCACCACGTTCATTTATTCACTGTAACAAAAAGGACGTCTTGACAGGATCACTAAACACCGTGATCTCTGCACAGTAGTCGCTTCACTGCCCTTTGAAAAAGTAAGATCCCTTTTTTCCCTCTAGAATAGGTTGTTTCCCATCTTGTCTGGGAAGACAATGGAAATTCAAAGAACCTTTTTCAACCTTAGTCTTCTCAGATATGTATTTATATATCTTTGAGAATCTTCTTTTGAGGTTGTCAGTGCTGTCAAGCCTAATTGTCAAAAGCAATTCAATTATAGAGCTAGGTTTCTAACTAAAAATAAGTTGTAAAGTTTCCATCTTACGTAGAATCTACTGTTTTCACTCGTAATTGCACTATTCACTGTCGGTTTATAATGCATTTATGTCATGCTTCCTGTCAGCAGTTTGAATTATCTCAATATTATACTTCTACAGGTTTCATCATAAAGACATGTGAAGCCAAAACCTTTGTGAAATAAACATGTGGAGATACCACAGCAGTTTTATTAGTTTTAATTTTTGTTTTGTGTTTATGAGAAACATTATGTATGCAATTATTTTAATTAATTCTAATGCCCCCATTTTTAAGATTTATACACAGGAGATACTGAAAATGTGTTAATATTTTTATTCCAATTAATTTTAACTTGGAGATGATATTTGCAGAGTAAAAACTTCTCGGTATGAAATGAAAACCCATTATTATATGATCATCTTGTACTTTAGAAGGACGTAAGTGGACACCTATCAAGGCAGTAAGAAAAGTCACCTGTGCAAATTCTAATTTGAGCTTTCTGCTACTAAGGATATTTTCAGATGGGGAGAGAAACTCTTAAATAGAGACAGACAGGCTGAAATGCAGGATAGTTTCCTGAAACAGATCAAACTGTGTTAAATATATTTAACTTAATGTTGCCTAATGTGGTACAATTATTGTACCAAATGAGTTTAAGTGCAAAATCAGGCAGACTCTGATCCTTTCCCTTCTTATGTGAACCGCATTTTCTTTTTAAGAAAGCAGATATGTTTTGTGTTTACCTGGAGGTATGTCTGTGTGTGTGCATATGCGCAAGTGAGCGGGGCTATCTGTGGAGGTCAGAACAGTGTGCCAAACCAATGGAGCTCGCGTAACAGGCTGCTGTGAGCCCACTGGGAAGGGTGGGAGTAACTATAGTCCTTTACAAGAACAAAAAGAGCTCTTACATACGGGACCATTTTCCCAGCCCCTGATCATGACTTTGTGAATTTCTTTGTGTTTATTAATGGAGAATTGTAGTGTAAAGATAAAAACGGAGACAATTAATTTAAATTCTAAAGCCAGTTGGCAGCATGTTTTTCTGTATTTCTGAAAATATTAATGTCTTTCTCATAGAAAAAAACAAAACAACAGTATAATTTGTCACCTTGGCAGAAAGTTTTCCATCATCCTGGGAACAGTTCAGTCATTTTTTCCCAAGTTTTAAAGTATGCAAAATTGAAAATTAAAAGAAAATAGATTGCATACATCAATCATATGACATCAGTTTCTAGATATTAATAAAATATTTTCTTCTCAATAAGATTGTTTCAAAAATAACTCAAATTTTTTGTTACAGGAGACAACTGCTTGGCCACTGAGTACAGCAAGATGAAAAGTATGCTTTTAGATTTACAAAATCAAAAGTACATTACACAAGAAAATGAGAATTCTAACGGTGATGACATATCTAGGAAGAAGCTGTTGGTGGATCAAATGTTCAAGCATTTTGATGCAGACAGTAATGGACTTGTAGATATTAATGAACTAACTCAGGTATGACCAACAATTAAATAAAATATATTGCTTAAGTATAGCAGATAGTTTTATTTTTGTTAGAATTTACTCTATAGAATAATATATTTTATTCATAATATCAGAAGAGTGGAAATGAAATGTTATCACTATTGGATTACCTAGCTGATTATGGAGGTCTAGGCAGTGGGATGGTGGTTTTGAATCCAGCCTGGGATACAAAATTTGATCTTGACACGGAAAGCCAAGGACTTGGGATACCACT
This sequence comes from Dicrostonyx torquatus, assembly GCA_028555095.1. NCBI lineage: Eukaryota > Metazoa > Chordata > Mammalia > Rodentia > Cricetidae > Dicrostonyx > Dicrostonyx torquatus. Next base: position 515,595 of record JAQHUG010000337.1, on the reverse strand, counting down.
AAGTATGGGTAAGTTGGGCTTCTAATATCATAACCACAGGGGAAAACAAAAGAGGCTTAACTAATTTATCAGCAGCATTTATCAAAGTACTGCAGTGTTCTGTAGTTTAAAAGAAATATGATATATTCTGTACCTTAAACAAAATATTAGCCATGTTATGAAACTTAAAGGATTTCTCCTGATCTATTCTGGAATGTATGTAATTTTCACCTTCTGCCAATGTATAAGGTGTGTCTTAGGGGTATTTGAAGCAGAGGGTATAGACATGGTGGGGATGACAATGTTGTATGCTAATGTGAAGTACAGCTCTTAATTTAAACTGATCAAGGGGTTGACTAAGATATAGCTTTATTTGCTTTAATGTTGCATAAATGTCTTATTGCTTGTGTGTGTCTTTGATACTTGAGCAATGCAGGACTCTTGGATGAATTACAAAGTACTCATTTCTAACTTATGAAATAAATTTGTTATAACTTATATTTCAGGTGTTTAACAGAGTACATTTCAATCTAATCTTTTTTTTTTAGTTTGAAATGTTAGGTATTGGTGAGACAATGCCCTTATAGATATAGGTATGTTTTGACGTGTCAACTTTATTAAATGATACTCTTGAAGCATTTGTCCAGTTTTCCAGGGTATCAAAATGGAATATAGAGTTGTTTCTTTTTAAAATTTTTGTTGAAAACAGATTCTTCTCTCATACAATGCAGTGATCACAATTTCCCTTTACTCCATTTCTCCCAGCTACTCCCTGGAGCCCCTTCTCCCCTTGACCCATTCCCCCTCCATTTTCTCTTCAGAGAAACATAAGCCCCCAAGAGACACTGCCAAACAAAACAATACATGATACAATAAAACAAGACAGTAGTCTTCATATCAAAGCTGGACAAGGCAATCCAATAAGAGGAAAAGAGTCCCAAGAGCAGGCAAAAGAATCAGAGAAAAACCCATTCCCACTGATAAGAGTCGCACAAAACCACCAAGCTAACAGTCATAACATATAACCAAAGAACGTGGTACAGATCCATTCAGGCCCTGTGCTTGACATTTCAGTCTCTGTGAGTCTATGTGTGGCCTGCTTAATTGATTTAGTAGGCAATGTTCTCCTGGTGTTTTCATTCTGTCTGATTGCTAGTGTCTTTCTTCCCACTCTCAGAGAGGAAGGAACCAATAGGAACCTCCAATTAAGACTCTGCTCATTATCTGGCTTGTGGGTCTCTGCACCTGTTTCCATCTGCACCTGGAGGAAGCCTCACTGATGACATGATTGACAGCTGGGCAAGGCGCTGATTTATGAGTATAACAGAATTTCCTTAAGAGTCATTTCATTTCATTGATATTTTTGTTGTTGTTGTTTTATCAACTGTTTTTGGTTCTACCCTAACTCTCTCTGATATCTAGCCTCTATTTCGGTCCTTCCAGGCAGTGTAGTACATGGGCTCCCTCTTGTGACATGGGCTTCAAGTTAAATCGAACATTGGTTTGCCTTCCCCGCAAATTCTATGCCACTATTGCCCCAGCAATTCCAGCAGGCAGGACAGATTGTAGGTTTTGTGGCTGAGTTGGTGTCCAGGTTTCTTTTTCAGAAACCTGCAGAACACCGTCTCATGCCAAAGAGCCTAGAACACGCGGCTGAAGGCTCTATAAGGTCACCAGGGAGGCCTCCAATTTCAGCAAGCTGTGTGGATAGTGGGCATGACAATCGGACCTGCTGTCGGTTTTCAGAGTGTGACCTTTGGTTGTTCAGGAATCTTGGCGGGGATTCCATCCGTCTGCCACTCAGCTGAACGTAACCCTGTCCCTCCACTGGAATCCTTGCCTGGCTACCAAAGACAGATAGCTCAGACTCCATACCCTCCATTACTAGGAGTTCTCACCAGGGTCACGCACATAGATGACAGGGCGTTTCTACTGCATTAGGTTTCCATACCATGCTCACAATACTCCCCCGTTCCAACTCTCTCTTCCCTCATATTCCTCTGGTCCGCTTCTAATCCGTCCTGTTCCCATCCTCACATATCTCCAGCGATATCTTCTATTTCCCTTTCTCAAAAAGGTCCAGTTTTTCCTAGATCCTTTTTTGTTACCTAATCTTTCTGGGTCTGTGAATTGTAGCTTGATATTCATTTATTTATCAGCTCACATCCACTTATAAGTGTTCACAGGCTCTTAAGTGATGTTCCTTTTTTATCTTTCCATAACACATTAGTATCTTCATCACTAAAGGTATATAGTGAAAGTGTTCATATCTCATCTATCATTTGTTGTTTAGGATAATAATATTTATACAGGCTCCTTGGAAAATATGTAATAAATAATGTTTTAAAAGCTTGTACCTATAGTTTTGAGGGTTTAGTTGTTTATTTAACAATCTATATGTCAAGTGTTGTGATGCTTAATATGCATTATATTTTCTTAAAGACTACAAAGATATTTTATAATAACATGAAAATTAAAAATAATTAAATTTTAAGTAAAATGAAAAGGTTTTACTTTTACCTGTAAATAATTTATAGGTCATTCACAGAATAATATTTAACATTATTATAAGATATACAAGTTACAAGTGAGTCTAAGTTATTCCAGTTACAAGTGTTAAGTGAAGTCTATAACATCTGAGATGTTATGAAGACTGGGATCTATCTGCAGGCATTTTTCCTTACTGTCCATAGCGAAGTTATACTCAAGAGTTTGTTCATGCATATTTCAAGTGAATCAGCAGCTACAGCCTTGTCTTAGTCAGAGAAAATTCACAATAAAAAGCAGTAATTGAAGATTAAAAGATTACAGTTAACAACTTGAAGGCATCATAGTTAAGAACTTGTTAGCAGGACGAATAATATTAGCTATAATGAACTGACTGGTTGTAGAGGTGAACATTCAAATTCCCCCTTTTAATGATAGATTTAACAGGGTTGATAATAAACACACATATGTTGTTTTGGTATGTAGAACATGTCCAAATAAAATGCAAATTTAATTTAAAGTCTTAAATATCTAATGGAATGATATTGCATATAATTGATAAAATTGGTGTTAGACCACTGGAGAGACTTGCCATTGTCGTTTGAAGTTCTAGAAGAGTTTAAAATGTCATTTAAACAGTAAGTGTCAATAAATAATAATATAGTACATTCATTTCCCAAGATCAAAGGGGAATATTCTGTTGACAAAGGAATTAGAACCTAAAGTGAACTATTCCTACTATACTTTTGAATTATTGATTTTTGTGATTGTAAGGTGGCAATTAAGATCTTTGATCACAAAGTAACATATTTGCTTTGTAAAATTTGGCAAGTCATCATAAATCCTCAATTTCTCACATTACCTATGAACTGATAATGTCAATAGTAATTAGTACTTAAATTTGATGTGATACCTGCTGAGTGTGTATATACAAACTCTGTATAAACTTCATGAATACACAGGCAGCATGATGTTGGTTATGGCACATTCAAATCCGACATTCACTAGGGCACACGGGGATAATCATGAAGGTAAAAAGGACATCTTTGCATGAATTCATGGATGAGTAATTGACATTTTCCTTCATGTTTGATCTTGGCATATTTCATAAGTGGTGGGTGAAAATAATCAAATACTTTTCAAAGCTAGTATAACTCAGAAATCTGTTTGTGTACCTTCAAACATGCAAACACTTTAAGAGCAGGTTTGATAGAAAATTATAATATAAATAGGCAAAATATGTTTATCCTAATAAATTAAAAAGAAATGATGACATGGTATCTATTTTATCCATCCTTAAATGCACCCATCTACCCATCCCATATAGTTATTGTGTTATTAAGTAAGAGTTCTGGCCAGTTAAGAGACACATAAATATGTTCTTCTGCAAGGTACAAAATCTATGTTTCCTAGAATACATAGTGTTCATATCTTCATAAGTGCATGTTAAACTGGCATAAATATAAGGTAGATAACAGCTATTAAACTTTGAGGTATTGTTATATATTGTATGAAAGTAGTTCTAGATATATTTAAACACTTAAGTACATATAATTTTTCCCATATCAAATTAAGATTAAATTGATCAAAATGCAATTTATCTATTTGTGAAATTCTAAAAGCATTTTAAAATAGTATATTAAACATTAATTAAAATATTAAATTTAAAACACTTTACTAATAAGAATAAAATTTTGTTTGTAAATAATTGTAACACTTATGAACTAGTTCATTTTAATTAACTATATTAATTGTTTCAAAATATGACATATTATAATTATCATAATCTGGATTCTATTGCCACCTTTGTACTTCTTTTTTAGTTCTACAATAAATATTCAGTTTTAAAATGCACTATGCATTCCACAATGATTGGGTAGAGTCAGGCTTTTTTCATATAATCTCTCCTCCAGCTGGTTGTTGTCTATTGCAGGACTGAATATGACAATTGCATTCACTATACTGTGACTAATCCATACAGCTATCAAATTTTCAAAATTTTAAGAAAATTTCTAGCCAACTCTAAGTATGATTTTTCTCTTAAAGAAGCCATGCCTCAGCAAGTATGCTATGAAATGTAGATTAGCATATAAAAATATGTCAGGATGTGGCTTTTGGCTCAACACCTAGAGAGGGGTAAAAGCAACTAGACCAGGAAGGAGCTAAGCTGTGTTCAGTGGCAGCAACAGGCTCTGCCAAGTCAAGGGCATCTTGAGAGCCAGGGTATTCTTTCTTAATGTCTCAAGTTGAGATGTAAGGTAGTTGCTCTCTTGCCCATAGACCAATTTTTGTATATTGGCACTCACAGAAGACATAGCAGTGTAAGTCTAATAGGCATTTAGCAATTAGCTCTCAGTAACCAAAGTTCTACACTATGACATAGAGTATCATGGTATTAAAGGTGGATCTGTGAAGTCCTGTTGTTCAGTTTCATTTCAGAAACACTAAAGAAGATGTCTCATGAGAAGTTATGTTCTGTTTAAATAGAGAAAAGTGGAAATTATGGTCCATAAAAGGAGGAGAGAGACTGCTACAGAAAAGGATTAAATTTTGACTTAGCTGGTCTTGACATGGATAGATGGGGCATAAAGTTAGTTTTAGAGATACTTGGAATTGATTAATTTGTAGAGGGTTAGTTTTAGTCATTCCAGTCTGTCTGGGATATGTAGCCTCTCACCTCAGGAGTAGTATGTTTGGTGTTGAAGGGATGTTGCAGGTGGCAGAATTGTCAAATGACCTCTCATGCCTTTGATGGAGTAATAATTAATCTCATTATTAAACATCTGCTATAGAGTCTCCATAATTATCACCTATAAATGTGCATGTTTCTTATGGTTAGAATTTCATAATCATTGAGAACAATACAGGTCCATGTTATCATATTATCATAAATTTATGTAGCCAAATATATAATATTTCATAGTTGATAATATCTAAGTTACTTACATAACTGGTTGAAAAATATAAAATCAATAAAATCTGAAGACAACACTTGTTATAACCTTCCCGGAGGTGCTTCAGCTAACTATAGACAGAAGCTAGTGAGACCCTTGGTAAACATCTTATAAAGTATATAATGCTTATAGACTTGTCGAATGGAAAGGCATCTTCATATCTTTTTTTTTCTTAAGCATCAACCCTGCTTCACCATTTTCTCAAGTGTTTCAGCATCCCCACTTGATATACAGCAGGATATTAAGGTACCAAATTTAATTCTAACAGAAACAGAATAGAACTCTCTCTTAGGGTTTCTATTGCTATGAAAAGACATTGTGACCACAGCAATATTTACAAAGAAAAATACTTAATTGGGGTGGCTCGCTTATAGTTCAGAGGCTTGCTCCATTTTTTGCCATGGTGGGAATCAAGGCAGCATGCAGATAGAAAAAGTGCTGGAATAGGAGCTCAGAGTGCTTGCATCTTGACACACAAGCAATGTGAAGTGGTCTGAGACACTGGGCACATCTTGAGCATACATGAGACCTCAAAACCCACCTCCACAATGACACACTTCCTCCAACAAGGCCATAACTGCTCCAACAAAGTCAAAGGTCCTAATAGTACCAATTCCTATGAGCTAATGAGGGCCAATTACACCCAAACTGCCACAAACTTCTCTCGCAGACATGTGTCAAATACTGTGTTGGAGGTTAGCTTTCAATCGATTTAATCATTCTGCTTCTTCACATTGAAAGCTTGGTTGAAAATGGGTAGAATGGTGTGTTATTTATTCAATTCTGGTGACCTTCAGTCTCTTCTCAAATTAATGCCCCATTATCTGGAACTTATTGTGAAACAGTCATGTGAAATTTTGCCTTAGATCTATGCTGTGAAGTTATGAGGTCAGCAGCTTCCTTCCTTTCCCCAAACTTTAACAGGTATCTGTTATGCAGTCTTTCTCTTCCATTAAATTTTCTTCTCTAACACTGAACTTTCAGCACTCTCTTTGAATTTGTCATAAAATATGACTTCATTAATGTTTGCTTCAATGACTATTGTCTTCAAAGCAATATTGTTCAAATTGGCTTATCATCCCATTATATGGGTATCATTGCTCACAACAAAATCTTAACAAATACCCAGTTTTAAAAAGAATGTGGTCATAGGCGTAACCAAAATAAACTGTTATTTCTCCTTAGTGTTGCCTGTATATCTTTCTGTGGCAAGACACTCACTCATACAGAATAGCATTATGGTTTTAAAGATGCATGCTATTCACTCTTAAAAGAGATATGACTATGTAATGCTTTAATTCAAGATTTCATAATGAAATAGCTGAACATGTATGGACACACTTCTCCTTAGCATAAAAGACTAGTCATTGGAGAAGAAATGAATGGTGATCCTTTAGAGTGAAGGAACACTGCGCTTGGTAATGGAATTGGCGAAGGATGTTGAATGATAGGAGTGATCAGGAACAAGGAATCAAAAGGTAAAGATATTTCTGAATTATGAGAGAGTAATCGTATATCTAAATTGCTCAGGACTCAAAGAAGGGAGTTTATCTACTATTGGACAACCAAGTATCTATCTTCTATCCATCTTTACATTTATCTCACTACAGAATATTGATTTAGAAAGAAGAAATAATACTAAATGCCAAGTTATATTTTTCCTTGTTTGCACTACATTAGAATAATGTAGGATAAAAAAACTTCCCACTAAATTTTTAAGTGATAGCCAGTTTTTCTTTCTTCCCCTTCTTTCCCTCTCTCCAACTTTATTTTATCTTCATTTATTTTATTTCCTTGTTTCTTTTTGTTGTTGTTGGCATTGCTGTTGCCAGATTCTCAGAAGGTGATTGCAAACTTACCATCTATTCCTTAGCATCCCAAGTTATATATTAGAGTGTGAATCAGTATATATGGCTCAAGAGATAAAATATTTTTGCAAGAAATTGAAGGGAAAATAATTCTATGTTCACAGAATTAGATTTCCTCAGAACAACATGATATGGTAGATAATGATAGTTAGCCTTGGAAGGGAGAAAACAGGCATAGTTTGAAACAGGGTGAGTAGAACTTCATAGTTCCAAGTAAATAGTAACTGAAGAATACACAGTTCCACACTGTTGCTAAGTTTTCAATTTCTCATATAAGGATCTCCATTCAGCTCAACCCAGGATTATTGATTTCACAAAAAATAATTTCAGTACAACACAGTAAAAAGAAGCATTGGAGCTTATTTAAAGAGATTAAAATACAGAGTTGAACCAAAAAGAAGAGATAAATATGAACAATATCACAGCACAATGTAATTTTGTGAGTTCTGGGTTTCTCAATGGAGAGAAACTTCACTGTCTTTCCAATAGCCACAGATTCCATTTGGGTAGATAGATTTTGAAGCTAATCTGTCAAGGGCTAACAAAACACCCAAGTTATATGGTAGCATCTGATGTATATATGACTGAATTATGATTGATAAGGTCAAAATATAAATGTAGGAAATTCAGATATCTACATTACAATCAAAGTTTGTTTATGAGATTCCTAGAAAACATCGAAAAGAAAAGTGAGACTTCACTTAAAATTATCTCAAGCATAGTTCATTGCTATTTTAGTTGCTTCAAATTCTGGCGAGCATACTTTCAACATAAGCCCTTCCTGTCTGAAGTTGTTTTATTCCAGTTATGTTTTTTTTACACACCATTAGTAAAAGGGCAAATCTGTGACATTCAGAACAAAATACTGATTAATGCTTAGAGACATGTAGCCTTCCCCTCTGGATAGAATAAATCCTATGTGGACTAGGAATAGCTAGTGCAGATAGATGTTTCAGAATGTGAGAGATCTTGCTTCCTTTGCAGAGGACCCAGGGAAGAGTCACAACACTCACATTCATGGCTCCCAGCTACCTGCTAACTTCAGTCATAGAGTCTGAGGTCTTCTGAACCTCTTCAGGCCCCTGCATGCATGCGGTATACAGATACACACTCAGACACATGCATATAGTATATAATATGTATATGTGTGTGTGTATGCCCAATAAAAAAACCAAGATAAATCTGTAAGAATAGAGAAAGGATAATATCAGATTTTGTCCTAGTATCCTTCAGTGATAAGGAGTTCAAAACTGTAGCAATAGCGAATATATTGGCTTAAGTTTTTCTCCATTTAGATCCTGTCACCTCAATAAGCTAATTCACATTATAAATATATATTACATTAAAATGTTTTTCTAATGGGCACATATGCCAACTCTTTAATAAAATTATAGAAAGAGCTACTTCTTTACATCATTTAGATTATCTCGCTATATAAATTTGATTTCCAATGACACTGTCTCAATGACAACTGCCTGTAAATACACTTACAAAGTTAAATAAAAAGTAAAAATATTTAAAAGGAAGTTTTTTACAGCTAACAAGGTAAGCATGATAGTGATAATTTTGCAATATTTACATGTAGCAAGTGTTTGCCTTAAAAATAATTAAAATAGTTATATAGGGACAATTGAATCTTATTTTGTATTGATGAATACTATTATACTTTTCTCTTTTCCTTAATCTTTGAGCCACTCACCACACTTATTTATTGTGAGATTAGTGAGGATTGTTTTGTCTTATGGACAAAATGCTATTTCAGTGGGAACTGAGTAGAAGCAAACACACAAGCATTTCTGTGAATACAGAGAGAGGTAAGTGAGGGTCCCAAGGAATTTTATGGGAGTTAATCCCATTTAACATACAAGAGTAAAAATTGCAAAAGAATTTGTACAAATCACCTTTTAATGGAGAATGGGTAAATATTTTCTGATTAAAAGGGCATAATCCTGTCATTTTTACAAAATAGTTCAGTGGAAAGCCAGGTGTCTACTTTATAATACTGTTGTCAATTACAGAAAGTAATGGAAATTCACTTTCAATGTAAAAATTCATTTCCATGTAAAGATTTCAGAATAATAATAATAGGAATAGTTGGCAATTGACTGAGAAAGATAAAGCTCTCAACCGATGTGTGTGTGTTCATATATGAATGAGATGTTGTTTTCAATATGCTTCGGGGAAACTAGAATATTAAACTTTAGAGATTTTATTTTAAATGTTATTTGTAGTTTTTCATTAGAATGTGAAACCCTTTTATATGTGTGCTTTGAAAATCCTCATGAGACAAATAGAATGTCATAAACAAAATTCTTTTTTCACTTTTCTTTTTTTTAACTTAATTCTTTAATCAACATTTCTTTCAGGTGAATTTTCAAGATTTTCATTGCCATATTGATTATTTTAAATTGAGTTTTATTTATTTTATGTTCATATGCACTTGTGTGCTTTTTTGGTACATGCATTGTCAGAGGATACCTATGAGGTGTTGGTTCCTTCTTTCTCCCATAGCAGATTGATGTAAGGTTATTAGACTTGGCAGCGAGTGCCTTTACCTGCTGAGCCATCATGCCAACTCCTCCATATTGATTTTTAAGTGTTATATTAGGCATGCTAGAAAATGTAATAGGTCACAGAATATTCAATAATTTCCTTTTGATTTTAATTTTAGTTTTCTTGACTTTCATATGCTTTAACAATTAAAATTTGTACTACTTATTATTTATTCTGCCATTTCAAGTCATTTTTATTTAGAGCACTGTTGATAATCTATAATTATCTTACTTAATTATGCTATCTCCCATTCTTACTCAACTTCCATAAAATGGAGATTCCATCAGTATGGGGACTGTTCATACTGCTCAGCTACTGTCCTTTAGTATATGACATGCTCTTCAATTCATATTAACTGAATAGAAAGTTTTAAAAAGAAAGTAAGGGAAAAAGACATGAAAGAAATAAACAGTCTTCATATGATGGAGTAAAAGAACAAGTATGAAGGTAGTAATGATGATGCCTTTTATCAAAGGAAAAACCAAGGTCTGATGACACCACTGCTCAATTCTCCCATACATTTAGGATAATATGAATGCCTTTCAGATCAGTAGTCACCAAACCTTGAAGAGAATCTCAATCTTCTATAGCACATTCTCATAGTTTCTCTTTATACTGATATCAAAAGCCAGAAATTGGAAGTAAAGAAAGAAGAGGCAAAGAGACACGGGAAAGAAGGGCAGAAGAGGAGGAGGATGGAAGTAGTAAGAGAGAGAAAGAGAAAGGCACATGTCTGGAAGCTACAGATAATGAGGAGTTGGGATCTAATACCTCAATATGTGCAGTCTCATGAAAGAGGTATCTGTGTTTTCTGACTTTTAGTCTTTTATGAAATCTACACATTTACTAGGTACAGAAATGACCATATTTAGCTTGTTTTTTGACTTCCATGAGTCTTCTTAATAATAGAGAAGCATTGAGCTTAACTCTTCCATGACCATTGCGCCCATAGCTTGATCATGATTGTTTAGGAAAATTAATTCAGGAGGGAGGAAGAGAACCCAAATTACCAGGGTCTAACTGCACCCCTCTCTACACATTCTCAAGACAGTTTCTATACTTTCTCCAGCAAATAAACGAAAGCGCACATACATGTAGAAAAACCCACAACTCTCCACATTTACGCTCTAGGCTCATGATCTTATTTCCATTAACTTTTCAATGTGTGTGTGTGTGTGAGTGTTTACGTGAATGACTGTGTGGGGGTGCATAAATATTGAGAATGCATGAATGTGTAAGGGTGTACAAAGTGTACAACAATTTATATGTGTGTTTGCGTTTGATTTACCTTTATTAGAAAATGAACTTTCATAAGCAAGAGGAAGGTTTAAACAAATTTTAAATTTTGCATTGGCATGGAGCATCCCTACCTACTTATGGAGACACCATTACATTTTTATACTATAATATTGAAATCAGGATAAGCATTTGTTTTCTGACTTTTGGATGTTGATTTTGTTTCCAGAAATGATGATGGACTTATTTTCCCAAAGAAACTTTTGTTTTAGAATTCTGTAAGATTATTTTGCATCTAATGGTGAATATCTGACACCTTCCTTGGGATATCCATGTCCTGTAGACATGATTTTCTTGTTAAGAATTTTCAGTATTATTTTAGTGAAGAAAATGGTACCTTTTTCCCATTCTATTTACCACAGAAAAAAATTTACCATTTCCCTTACTGAATATTAGGTTTTCACAGTGAATGTATGGCAATAAGTTGTTTCATGTTACTGCCATATGAAGTTTGTTCTGAGCTTTTAACATGAAAAGATTCTGAATTTTTTAAAGCCTATTTTCTCTAATTAGATAATCCTATAACATTCATTTTTCATTTTATTCACTGGGTAAAATATATCCATGAATCAATTCATATGAATGCTCCTCTAATTCTTCAGATGATGTTCAGTAAATCCTGGAAGTGATCTTAATGTATTATTGGACTGAGCTTCCTAGAATGTTATTGAAGTCTGTGTATCTATGTTCAGTAGAGATATAGATGTGTAGATTCCAGCCCTCACTCTCTCTCCACCACTATTACCATCCCTCATCCCACCCTCTCCCTCCCTCCCATGTCTCTTTGCCTCTTCTTTATTTTCATATTTTTGTTTTCTGTTATTAGCAGACAGCAGCCTATTAGAATGTGCTATAAAAGGTGGAGATCCTTTCAAGGTTTTGTGACTGACCTGTAAAGCATTTGTATTATTCTTAAATGTTTAGCAGAATTCACTAGTGGCATTATCAACATGGGTTTTCCTTTGATGGAAGGTATCATTATTACTATCTTCTCACTGCTAGTGGGATGTTTTTTATTTCTTCATGAATTATATGATTCAATTAGGTATATTGTGGGTATGTGTGCTTGTTCAAGAATTTGCTCATTTCTTCTGTATTGTCAAACTTGGGGTGTAGTAGTTCTTAAAAGTCTCTTGATATGCAGGGAATTTTTGTGACAATTATAATCTCTCTGGTTTCAATATTATTGTCTTCTTTCTTTTGTTCTTATTAGTTTGGCTAAGGATTTGTATATTTTATTTAAAGAAAGATACAAAGGACAACCCTCACTTCATTGATCTTTGTACAGTTTGTTCTCTGTATTTTATTACTCTTCTGATCTTCTGTCTTGCCTTCTTGATACTAATTTTCAAGTTATGTTTTTGTTTCCTTGGCTCTTTAAAACACAATGATAGGCTAATTTTTTGAGACCTTTGCTCTTTTTTTTTTCACGTAACTGGCAACTATAAATTTCTCTTTCAGGCTAATGTGATTTGATCCTTGAGCTCTGGGTAGTTTATTTTCCATTATTGTTTGTCTCAATAAACTTTCAAATTTATTTAATTTTTGATTTAGTTGCGTGGACTTTTCAATAATGTCAATTTGAATCCGAAGATGTTCTTGTTATTGACTTCTCCCTTTGCTGTATTATGGATTCTAAATAAATTCCTCAAAACGTTAAGTTTATAAAACTGGTATTAGTGCTGTTCTGTGGACAGCTGAATGAGATACCCTAGAGAGTGTTTCCATGCACTGGATTCTGTAGCTGCTGGTTGCTATGTACTGCATTTGAATGTCAGGTCGATTTGGTTTGGGTATAATTCCAGGTTCCTAGCTGGTTTTCTGTCTAGGTGTTCTATACATTGCTATAATAGCCTTGAAGTCCAAGCTATTCCTGTGGTGTGGCTGTAATAATTAATAGTAATTATATTACTATTGCCTTTATCTATTTGAGTTCTCTGATATTCAGTGCCTATTGGTGAAGGAGAATTGTCTGTATTCTGTCAATCATGTTTTAGATAAACACTGATTGGCCAGGCAGGAAGTATAGGTGGGAAAACCAGACAGGAAGTAGAGGTGGCGAAGGAAGTTCTTCCTGCATTCCTGTGCAGTCCATCTACAAAGCAGGATGTCAGCTGCTTGCTGAGAAAAGGTACCGGCCATGTGCCTGGCATGGATGGGAACAATGGGTTAATATAAGTTACGGGAGCTGGTAGGAAGACTGAGCTAATGGGC